>BFEA01000965.1:275631-292859 GCA_003427395.1 Chara braunii
CTTCCAGGCCTTTCCAAAATGATGCAGGCCCTGGACGAGAATCGCAGCCTCATACACAGACAGTTGGGAGGCCCAACCGAACGAGGCCCAGTAGCTGCAATAGAGGTGCAGCATCCTGGGGCCTACCGGAAGCTTCTGGGCCCAGGCCAGTAGCTCGTTCCCTGGCCTGGCATTCGGGCACTCACATGCTGGCGGCAGCGCTGCTGGAGCTGAAGCTCGTGGGCTGCTGCTAGCGCTGTGCGGCGAGGTGCAAGCACGTGCGGTCGTGCAGAGAGCAGGGCGCTGCTGAGGGATAGAGACTGGATACATATGTTGGTGGTGGCGAGAGCAAGCTCTCATTAACATTGACTTTCAGTACTACGATTCTCTATTGGTGTTATATTGGTGCAATGCTGCTTTCTGAACACTGTGATACGATTTGGCTTTCAATGTGATTGTGCGATCTGAATATTGTCATCTCGCTTCTGTTCATTTTCCTTGCAAGTCATCATAATAGAAATAGGGATATAAGTATAATAGATTCTTTCATACTTTATCTTGCTTAATTAATATAAGAACCTGACTTAATTCAAGAATACATAGCAATGACGCCCAAGGATCATATTCATGCCATCACCTTTCCAGACTATGTTAAGTACCCCCTTTCCATGAACCATGGAAGACACCAGTGCAAGGGTGACTATTCCACCATCAGTGAATTTGATAATAGACCAGCTATCATGACGGTGGTTTTTTCCAATCAGCAACCTTATGATTGGGATGATGATATAGTCCGATCTTCGTGGCGGCACGAAGGAGAAGGCCTCGGTTGAAATTATGTTTGAAGCAAATGCTTGTCTGTGGCATCCAGCCTCACAGGTTGACTAACCGCAACTTCAACTCTTGCACCCACCTCCGCGGTTGGAGGTCAAATGAACTCTACTCCCTCAAAACTTGCTTTCAGAACTTGTCATCCAAAGATTTTACACAGAGCATGAGAGGTGAACTTGCAAGGAGGAAGCAACCTGTTCACTAAAGGATGAGAAAGATAATCCGGGGCCAATAGATTATGAACACGCGGCCAGGATGACCAACAAACACTGCTCTAGCAAATCACTGTCCAGGTTGAATTGTCGTCATGCGAGAAAAACTTCACAAATTATATGCACATGCCCAGGATGATCAACGAGCATAAGGGGAGAATCTATCTTCCTCGACAGCCTGCCCATGCCTCCATAGAAAGCAACAGTGGCAGACTTAGCAGGGAAAGCCTTCGTAGGCCTCAAACCAACAGATCACTTTTATGGTGCCCGATAATCATGCCACAAAACAACATCAATATGTATGTTCCTTAGTAGCAACTTACTACCTAGGTTGATCAGCATGTAGTGTGGCATACGAGTGAGCCGTTAGTGGCATACGAGTTATGATCCTGGCCAATTTCGAGATACACATTCATCAGATAGTATAACGCCGTCCAATTGCAGAGAGAAATGAATGAACTTGACAGGAGAGAGAGAGAGTAGGAGGAAGAAGAAGAAGAAAGAGAGAAGAAGAAGATGATGTACACCAGCATAGACAAATGACAAAGCTCTTCTTCTTCGCTCAACTCTCTCCTCCTCCTTTACTACTCTCTTATTCATACAAGAAATAATAGTACAATGGTGAATGGCCCTCTTCTACTGAAGGTATCACTTGAGGTCCACCATAGCCATGGCCGCCTCCCTCACTCTTCACTCCACCATAGCCATGGCCGCCTCCCTCACTCTTCACTCTCATAGGCCGAGGCTATGGCAGACTACCTGGGCCTTGCCCGGCTGTGCAAAGGACAACACAAAGCAGCTATGGCTGCTCTAGGTCAGACCGCCATGCCTGACTCTGCCTCAAAGCTTCTTGGTGTTGCTCTCCCCAGCTGGGGGTCTCCCTGCTGCAGCGCCCACCAAGGTGATGAAGATGGCTGCCACCATAGCCAGGTAAGTACCTCTGGCGCTCCCCCNGCTGCAGCGCCCACCAAGGTGATGAAGATGGCTGCCACCATAGCCAGGTAAGTACCTCTGGCGCTCCCCCTTCCTCCTGCTCTTCTTCCTCCTCCGTGTCCTTGCTCCTTCCCCAGCTGCGCTGCTCTTGCTAGCGCTGCTCCAGCCAGCGCTGCACACCGACAATGAGGCCTGGAGATATAGCGGCCTGCTTGCCTCTTGGGCGGTGACTTCCAGGCCGCTTGGCCTTCCCAGCAACCGGTACCTCCTCCCTTCCGGGGGAATCATCAATGCAGACTCTGATATTGCCCGTACAGGCCCTAGACTCAGACTGGTTGGACTGGTACCCGCCTAGACCTAGCCTACAACTACTGGGCCTCTCAAAATGCCACCTTTGTCTTCTTCTGCTTGGCCTCCAGTACCCGCACATCTACCTCTTCGGAATGCGGCACCGGCCTACCTGCTACTTGAGTGTTTCCCCCCCACTGCCATCCCTCAATGTCACGGCCACAGGTAAGTACCGGCCTTGAGGGCCCAACGAACGGACAAGTACCCTTGCGGGTCACACACACACTCAAGCCAACCAGCACTCAGACAGACATGCAGACCAGCAAGTGTGCCCACACACACAGACATACAGAACTTAGTAGCAAGCGGGAAACTCAGCAAGGCATTCAGTTCGTGAGCAAAACTCAGAAATCAATTGTGTCTCAGTCCGTGTTTGGTCGGGTCATCACACTACCCCCCCCTTAAGAGCGAGGTCCCTTCGAGCGAGTAACTCAGTCTGAGTCCCCGACAAAAGCATCCTAAGCAAATAAGGCAAAGAGATTTCGAGAGTACTCTGTCGCAGTGAGCTTTGCAGAGATTTTGGGAACAGCGTTAGAGGTGACTTGTCGTTCGTAGGCTTTAACAACGCGAGGTGCATGAAGTGAACCTGGTACTGTCTATTAACAGCAGTTTTTTCTTGGAGATCCAGTAGAGATCGTCCAATGGGTCATACATGAAGTGAACCTGGTAATGTCTATTATGTCCCTTCCCTACGTGCTGTTTGATTCTATCGATCTCATGACCGCCATCGATTGCACGAGGAATCATGTCTTCACGGTAATCGAAGGTTTTAGCATCGCGGTGGATATACAGTTTTGATGCATGACGGGGTATGTCCGCAGATGAGGTGGCAGAGCAACTGTGTACGAGGGGTCAAACCCATCCTTGCCAATCACATCCAGAACTTCCCACGGACCATAGTAGAGCAGTAGTTTGCGTGAGACTCCCTCTTCCTCTGAGAATTCAGACATTTTGACCCAGACATAACTTCCTACTTAAATATCCGAAGGTCGGCGCTTCTTGTTTGCATGATGGATCATTGCGTGCTGTCACTTGGTCATTGCTGCAATGGCAACTTTGAGCAAGCGATCGTACTTGGCCCTGAAGCCAGGCCTGTCGGGTTTTAAACCAGCTGGCTGTTCACCGAACAGGTAGGAGAGCGGATTTCGAATCTGCCAACCGTAATGCAGCCTATTCGGCGTCATGCCAGTGGAAGAGTGAATGGAGTTGTTGTACAACCCTTTGACGGAATACAGCTCTTCATCCCACGTCTCCTGATCCGAAATAATTAAAGCGCGAAGAAGTTGGAGTACAGTCTGGTTGATTTCCTCAGCCAACCCATTGGCTTCGGGATGTCTGCCAGATGTAATGCATAGTCTGAGACCAGAGAGTTGGGATGTGAAGTCCTTCCATTTGGTACTTGAGTAGTGCGGGTTCCGATCACTCACAAGAGTTTTCGGGTTTCCGAACTGCAGAATGTACTTCTGTTTGAACTCGCGGATCACCAATTCAGTTGGGGCGTGAGATGGCAAAGGAATCAGATTCAGAAATTTAGAGAAGCGGTCAACAATCACCATGACTTGCGAATAGTCGTTCTTACTTACCTTTCCCGTGTCAGTGAAGTCGATGGAGACGGACTCCCCGGGTCCATTGGGAATGGCAAGGGGTGTAAGTAGCCCCATGGGCTTTTGTCTACATGGTTTGATTCGTTGACAGACTTGACACTCAGCCACAAACTTTTCAGCAGATCCCTTCATACCAGGCCAATCAAACTGTCTTAGTAGGTTTCCGTACGTTTTTGCCATGCCGAAGTGTCCGCTCCAGCCATGAGCCAAATCCAAGAAGTGTGTACGGAGAGGCTCATGGTTAGGCACACACAAACGGTCGTGATTTCCATAGCGTCGAAAAACCAATCCTACGAGTTCGTGAAAATCAGGCTGACTAATGGGGTCAGCCTGTAACTTCTCAAGGATGGGACTGAGGTTCGGGTCCTTGGCAGTGTGTTCTACGATCTCCTCCTTCAGATTTTTCCGGAGGTCGTAGGAATTCACAAGGCAAGTCATGTAATCTGGGTGGCGAGACAACGCATCAGCAACTCGATTATAACAACCCTTTTTATGCCTTAGCTCGAAGTAAAAAATGTCAATCTCATGGAACCAGCGTAGTAAAGTAGGGGACAGGGTGTTTTGCTCCTTGATCCACTTCAAGGTCTTATGATCCGAAAACACTTTGAAGTGGCGTCCCAAAAGATAGTGCTTCCAGTGATCCAAAGCCATACACAAAGCACAGAGCTCGCGCATATAGGTGGAAGTAGCTACCTTTTCGTTGGGCATGCGTTTGCTGTAGTATTCGAGCGGTCGCAAGCCATCGTCGTCATCTTGTTGCAGCACTGCACCAATCTCATATTAGCTAGCATCCGTAGTGACTACGAATGTTAGTTTGGAATCAGCAATGCGGAGTACAGGGTAACTTACCAAGGCCTCTTCCAAGGCTTGAAATGCGGTCTCACATGTTGCAAAGGCACATTCTTACTTGCTAGTCGGGACAACGCGCAAGCAACAATAGATAATCGAGGCACAAACTTCCGATAGTATGATGCGAGACCAACAAAAGAACGCAGTTCACGAATGTTCGCGGGTTGAGGTCAGTCACGTATGACCTCAACCTTGGTTGCCTCAGGCTCGAGGCCTACAACACACAACCGGTGCCCAAAGACAGATGACGCTATCCCTCCCAAACTCAGATTTTTCTAAGTTGAGATGGAGTTGCGTTGTTTCAAGGATGGTGAACACTTCCCCAAGGTGCTTCATGTGTTCCTCGATGGATTTGCTGAAAATCAGAATATCATCGAGATACACTACCACAAACCGACCAATTTGTTCTCGGAGGACCTTATCCATGAGGCATTGAAAGGTGGTCGGTGAGTTCGTGAGGCCGAAGGGCATTACGGTAAATTCGTAAAGCCCATCGTGTGTCTTGAACGCAGTCTTGTGCTGGTCCGCAGGATCGACTTCAATCTGGTGGTATCTAGACTTGAGATCGATCTTGGAGAAAACCTTGCACCCACCGGCAACATCAAGCAAGTCATCTATGCGTGGCAATGGATATACATTCTTTCAGGTGATGCGGTTCAGACCGCGATAATCGATACACATACGGAGCTTGCCTCCTTTCTTCGGGACAAATAAAACAGGTGCACCAAATTCAAACTCACTAGGTTTGATCCAACCCTTGTCGATCATTTCGTCAATTTGTTTTCGGAGTTCCTCCAACTCGTCGGATGTCATTCGGTACACACAGCCCTTTGGAAGAAAACAACACCTTCGACCAACTCGATTGTATGTCGAACCGATCACGTGGGGACTCCACGTGGTTCGGCCAAAACTTTCGGGAATCGGTCAAGTAGGTTCTGGATGCTTGTTGGGACCGGTGGGGGCGAAGGATCAGCAAACGGATTACCTAAATCAGGTTGCAAATTACGAATGGAAACAACCGAATCTGGAGTAGAATCATTTGGACTAGTAGAAGGTAGAGAAGTAGAAGTATTAGAAGTAGACTCATTAGATGAAGTAGGATTGATACTAGCCGCAAAAGTAGATAGCACATGAGTAGGCCGAACATAGGCAACATACATTTATTCGTCCCCTTTGTGCTTGCACCACTTTTTGCATAACTGCAAGGCATTGCACGCTTCTCGTCCAAAAGGACGGGAAGTTCGTTCCCTTTAGCATCTTTGACCATGAAAAGTGGCTCCTTCCACTTGGTCCATTCGCATTGGGACTGCAACCAGCCCAAGCCAAGGACTGCATCGAAGGGACACTTGTCAAGGACATAGAAGTTCAGTGCATGGGTGACTGTTTTGTCCTTGTCAAAGGTAGTGCGCACACCTTTCATTACATGCGTAGCTGAGACAACTTCCTTGTTCCCTACTTCAGTTCGGCAAGGGTTCTGCAAAGCCACTTGCTTCATCCCCAAGCCCACTTTGCGTATCCCGTGTGGTAACATAAAGTTAGTTGTTGCACCACAATCAATCAAGACACGGAGATAGCGGTGGTTTATGAGAAGCTTGAAGAAGATTAGCTTCACTGTCCCTTGAGCACGCTGATGTTTCATCTCAACCCAGTTCTTTAAGTGATAGTGGAAGTCAACCTTTTCAGACTCCTCCCAAGGCTCAACATACAAAGCATGACAAACTTCAGCCTTGAAATAAGCAGATGGCGGGGCTTCAAGAGAGGACTGCTGAACTACATCAGATTCAGTCTCCCTTGCCGTAGAGGGTGTTGATGTCAACTCTACACCCGATTCTGGTTTCCCTGCAGCCTATAGCAATCTTGTACCTTATGGTTTGTTTTCAGGCAATGCAGGCAACCTCCCTTCTTTATTATAGCCTTCTATTCAGCCTCACTGATCTAGAGGTCTACCCAAGGTTTAGTAGTGTCATCCTTCGGTGTGGCTGGGATTCCCTTTGGAAGTGCGATGAAGCTCCTTCTGAATTCTTGTTTTGGTTTCCCTTCCCATGGGCAGTCTTTTTAAAGGCACAAAATTTATCATCACCATTATTCATGTCGGACTCTTGAGTTGAAGAGCACGTTGTATCACCGTCCTGTTTTTGGCCTTCGCCAAGAGTGGGGTCGTCTGCTTCAGCCTCCCCTTCCCCTTCCAGCAAGTCAAGCGAAGCTAAGTGATTGTTGCCACGAAATAGCGCGTGAACAAAGGTGTTTTTGTTGCTTGTTGTGGTAAGGAGGTCTCCTGCCTCCAAACTGACTACATCCTTCATTAAAAAGAACCAACCATTATAACCAAAGATATTCCTGCCTAGGCGATTAGTCAAGTGAGTGGGAACTGTACCTTTGACTACATTCAAACATGATTGCGCAGTCAACTCCAATCCTGGCGTTGCAAAGAGCTTGCTAACATGGAACTGCAATTTATGCATGGTGCCATGGCACTTGCAGCGCTTGAGTTCATCAAGTTGTATCCTGACTCTTGCAACAGCATGAGGGTCCTTATATTGTGCAACGAGTATGTCCTCGAGAGTGGTGACCGGCGTGACTTTAAACCACTCGAATAGATTGATCTTTGCATACCCGGCTTGTATGGCTTGGACTTTAAGGAAGCCCCTTACGACAGGCTCGGCGTGTGTCCCCAGGATCAAGGACAGGCTTACTCTTTGAGTGCCCTGTACTTCGAAGTACACTCTCATGGAGCTGATCCAGGGCTGCGGCAGTTGCAGAACTTCTTGTGTTGTCGCTTGTAACAGCAGCAGGAACTGCACTTGTCGCAGGTCCTGACTGGATCACAAACTCAACGAAGAAGACTAAGAAGAAGGAGAGGAATGGAGGGGTGTGGAGGTAGAACGAGGTAGAGAACTTGAGAGTCGGGTCTGATGAATGGCTTCCATTTGCTGGATCTGATCACGGTGCTCTTTGGCCATGTCTGCCATTTGAGTACACATCTTACTTATTTCTTCAAGTAATTGGGACTTCACACTTGGAAGTTCGCTGAGCAAATGGTAATCAACAAGAGCACGTACATACACAACCAGATCTTTCTTAAGGTTTGCATCGGATACATTCGGAACCGTTCGAAAAATGGCCTCAAGTTCATCAGCGGCTGCTTTTCGCTTTGCCTCTTCCGCCTTCTCCCCCTCAGCCAACTCTTTTTGATAAAGGGCCTCATACAGTGGCTTATCAGCCTCATTCACTGCATCCATGCGGGCCCTTAACATATCCGAAAGTTTGGCTGGTGCCATGTTGGAACGACTAGTTCCTTCAGTTGCCATGGCTTCTCTTGCCCTTTTCTTTTGTCCGCGTGTCTCAACAGGCATGTAGTGGACTTCAGTAAAAGAAACAAACTGGAAGTACAGAGAAGAACATAGAACTCCTAGCCTGAGCGACAAATATTTGGACGTAGAGAGCAACCCAAAAAAAATCAAAGAATACAATATGTTCAGAAGAGAGTTTTGATTCCGCGTTCAAGTCCAAGCAGACCAAGTACAAGATCCCCTCGAGCCTAATCCAACTGGCACCGTCAAAGCACAGTTAACCAGACTACAAGTAAAATCAGACAACAATGGAGAATTGAGTGGTGTATAAGGTGCAGGTCAAGCATTCGATTGTGTGTCATCAGTCTGACAAAGCATCTCAGTCGAGATCCCCTCGGCGGCGAGGGCTCTAATCAAAGAAGAAGAATACCGTATCCCAGACAGAACAGAGAGCGACTGCGTCAACAGATTTGGGTCCAAGGGGCCCTTCTTGTTTGGTCCCGGTCCCAATGGGTCCCAAGTAGGTCGCAACCAAGTCTCCAACCAAGGATGTTACCTCAAGGTCCTACTTTCTGCCTCTACCGTATTGAAAAACGAATTTCAACTTCAAGACAAAACCTACAGACTACATCCAGTCACAGATGAAAACATAAAGCACTGTAGAAAGAAACGGCTTTCAAAGCAAGATACTTCATTTCCACATCCTCCGGTTAGTAAGTAGTTCGCACACCAATGCACATAACCAAGACTTCATAGCAGTAGGAAAGAGACCCAAAAGTACCTCAGCAGGACAAACAATCCCATGCACACATACATGGGCAACCCTTAGGTGCACGGCACTTACTTGAGTCGCCCGAACTCTGAGATGAAGTATAACTCACCCCCCTTCCTCATGTGGTCTTCCTAACCTTATCGCTACCTCTACACTAGTGTCCTATCATGTAGGAGGGTCTCACTTCCAACACCAATGTGCAACGCCAGATACCCCGTCGATGTTGAAGAACAAAGTAGTAACTTGCAGTCCGTAGATACAAATGGCTAGTTCCCTCAAGATCGCCTACTTGAGGGAAGCCCTCAAGTCACCAAGTGTCTCCCTTAGGTCAGATTCCAGGTGCAAGTGCCTCTCACTGTCGCCTCTCTCAGCTTGCCGCATGAAGTCCTCTTGATGTGTCTCGCCACCACATACTTACTCTCAAGCAACCTGGTCAGGTTCAATGTCGACCCAACATGACCTAACCAGGTGGGGGCAGCTTCCCTAAGCCACGCTGCCCCACTTCCCACTTCGGATCAACCCTACCCTTGAGTGGTTAGCCCTTATCACTTAGGTTAGGGTTAGGGTGGATAAGTCAACTCTCACCAGCAAGTAGAATCCGCTCTGATACCAATGTTATGAGCCAATTTCGAGATACACATTCATCAGATAGTATAATGCCGTCCAATTGCAGATAGAAATGAATGAACTTCATAGGAGAGAGAGGCTAGGAAGAAGAAGAAGAAGAAAGAGAGAAGAAGAAGATGATGTACACCAGCATAAACGAACGACAAAGCTCTTCTTCTTCGCTCAACACTCTCCTCCTCCTTTACTTCTTCGCTCAACACTCTCCTCTCTTATTCATTCAAGAAACAATAGTACAATGTTGAATGGCTGATCCAGAATCATGTTTGAGTTCCTCTTCTACTGCAGCTATCACTTGAGGTCCACCATAGCCATGGCCGCCTCCATCACTCGTCACTCTCATAGGTTGAGGCTATGGCAAACTACTTGGGCCTTGCCCGGCTGTGCAAAGGACAACGCAAAGCAGATATGGCTGCTCTAGTTCAGGCCGTCATGCCTGACTCCGCCTCGAAGCTTCTTGGTGTAGCTCTCCCCAGCTGGGGGTCTCCCTGCTGCAGCGCCCACCAAGGTGATGAAGATGGCTGCCACCATAGCCAGGTAAGTACCTCTGGCGCTCCCCCNGCTGCAGCGCCCACCAAGGTGATGAAGATGGCTGCCACCATAGCCAGGTAAGTACCTCTGGCGCTCCCCCTTCCTCCTGCTCTTCTTCCTCCTCCATGTCCTTGCTCCTTCCCCAGCAGCGCTGCTCTTTCTAGCGCTGCTCCAGCCAGCGGTCCAACCAATGTGTCGCCAAACTTGCACACCGACAACGAGGCTTGG
The DNA here is from genome assembly GCA_003427395.1 of Chara braunii. NCBI lineage: Eukaryota > Viridiplantae > Streptophyta > Charophyceae > Charales > Characeae > Chara > Chara braunii. The sequence continues at coordinate 285,833 of BFEA01000965.1, forward strand.
CTCTTCACCCGGTCTGGCGATATAGCGCCCTGCTTGCCTCTTGGGCGGTGACTTCCAGGCCGCTCGGCCTTCCCAGCAACCGGTACCTCCTCCCTTTCGGAGGGAATCATCATTGCAGACTCTGATATTGCCCGTGCAGGCCCTAGACTCAGACTGGTTGGACTGGTACCCGCCTAGACCTAGCCTACAACTACTGGACCTCTCAAAATGCCACTTTTGCCTTCTTCTGCTCGGCCTCCAGTACCCGCACATCTACCTCTTCAGAATGCGGTACCGTCCTACCTGCTACTTGAGTGTTTTCCCCCCGCTGCAATCCCTCAATGTCACGGCCACAGGTAAGGGCCGAACGAACTGACAAGTACCCTTGCGTGTCACACACACACTCAAGCCAACCAGCACTCAGACAGACGTGCAGACCAGCAACCGTCCCCACACACACAAACATGCAGAACTTAGTAGCAAGTGGGAAACTCAGCAAGGCATTCAGTCCGTGAGCAAAACTCAGAAATCAACTGTGTGTCTCAGTCCGTGTTTGGACAGGTCATCACAGAGCAATGTATTTGGTAAAAGGAGAACAGTGTCTTTGCAAAAAACACCAGAAAGCAACATCTACTGTCTGACTGGCCCATTCACAGAGCCACAGGCATTGGCACCGACCGATGTGGAGCTGTTCTACTGCAAAGCAAAGTTCACTGTGTCACAGCCCAATTACAAGGGCAAAGGTGGAAGTTCACTGTGTGATAGCCCAATTACAAGGGCAAAGGTGGAAGTTCACTGTGTGACAGCCCAATTACAAGGGCAAAGGTGGAAGTTTACTGTGTTACAGCCCAATTACAAGGGCAAAGGTGGAAGTTTACTGTGTTACAGCGCAACTAAAAGGGCAAAGGCCACCCACCCATCTCCACAGTCACTTTCCCCCAACCAACCTCTGGAGAGGCCTTCCATTCCCTTGACCATGCACAGTGAACTTGCTGGAATGCAGAAAAGTACTAGCACTTAGCACCTTGGAGTGGTGCTGCACATCGTATCCATTGGACAGCTTCAACAGATGGCAACAGTAGCCACAGCTTCATCAATAGAAGTTTTGGCTCAAGGGGCCTGCCGTCCCCCAATAGATACAACACCCCGTTCCCTATGTTTCTACCTCCATCTTGGGCTTCCTCCTCCTCTCCAGCGTATACAGGCTAAGGAAAGCTGCCCTTGAGTGGCTGTGAGTTGTTCATCAGGAGCCAGCGTTCTGTGGTGCCATTATCTCATCACTTTCTATTTTATTCCTTCGTTTTTAGCTACGGCATCTAACATTAGGGTCTAATATACTTGTGGACAGTCCGGCCATTTTGATGATGTGCTGGTTTTACTGTGGAGAGGATTGCTTGTGTTCGCATGTCACGTACCAAGTCGAGGAAGACTATCAACCCCTTCGACTTTATCTGATAGCCCGCCCATTACAGGCAAAGCCTATCACTCCCGTAGTCTGAACAAGAACAGAGTAATCTGTGTTCCATAATCACCAACTGATTGGGTATGCGAGGAGTTGATCCCCTCGGCAAGGCTTCAGCAAGGTCGCCCCTGAGCAAAGGCAGGCCTCCAAAATTGAGGGCTGGCCTACATAAAGGCCTCTGTGAGCTGAAAATGGGCTCCATGGAAAGTTGCTGCAACCAACAGGTAGGGCCCGGCCAGGGCTCAGGCAGTTAAGGCGCCAGGCACATTCCGGAAGGGGCCCAGGGCACAGGTACTGAGACAGGGGACAGCCAATCCAGCCCGGCCGAATGCCTCACAGCCAGCACAGAAGAGAGGGAGGCTGCCTCACTCGCACATTCTGGCTGGCTGGATGCAGCAGCACTGCTGGAGCGCTCAATCGTGCGCATGAGCACCAGACCAGAGGACAAGGGCGCTGGAGGGGTGAGAGGAAGCTGCTGGGCGCAGCGAGGAAGGAGGCCGCAGAAGCCATAGCAGGAGGAGGAAGGCAGTGGGTGGAAAGGACTGTGGAGGAAGTCAGGGAGAGGGGCGATGTGATGAGGCCATTACCTGGTGGAGAAGGAGCGGGCCATTCACCCGGAGTCTTCATTCGTCATCGGTGCTGATGTTCCTCATTCAAGACCTGTTGTAGCTAGGAGTCTAGGTCGATAGGAGCTGACTGTTGGTAGTTGAAGCACTACATTGTTGGCATTGGTGATTCGAGGTGAGGAGAGGGCTTTCATCATCATGTGACTTCAATGCTTCGCTCATATTTATTTGGTTGCTATCTCGGTTTGCAATCTGCTTTCAGTTCCGTCTCAAAGTTATCTGGATTTCTGTGGAATGCTGCAATCTGGTTTATCGTCATTCGCTTTGCTCATTTCCTTGCAGGTATCACCTTCGCAATGATAGGCTGATGATTAATGACTCTCAGATCAATAATTTGACACACATAGTACTACTTACAGGTTAATTAGTCCAATTACCAACCTAGTTAGGATAGCTGCTCTGCTGATCACTCTAACCAATCATCAGACTGTATTTGCAAAAGATGAATTTGTCAACTGGAAAGTCATAAACTGAAAAACAGAATGAGCATAAGGTCAGCATTCATCATCCCTCATGCATCTGACACTCCCGTGCAGGGAATCTAGTCGAACTTGCCCCATGCCCAAGTGAGCGAGTTGCTGGCCAACAGAATTATCTATCGATGCAAAGCACGTTCTTCAATCGAATGCCAAACGGATGATGTGGCCAGACAGAAAGTCACTTTTATGGCCGTACGTGAGCAGAGCGTGGACAACGCATGCATGCATGAACTACAACCACATGATCATTTGCTCCACCCCATGATCAGGGGGGCTTCGCATACATTGCCTGTCTCCTTCGGATCACCAAGAAGTAGAATGGCTTTCAAGGTTGAACTCCACTGACACATCACAAAGAGACAAGCCTCAAGTCCAGGCGCTCTATCTCATGCGACGAGGATGATCAGACAGATACCATAACTCGACACTGAAAAAGCACACACCAGATTACAATACCATGCAATGCCGCCCAAGCAGTACCACATTTGCAATCACGATTGTCAAAAGCAGCTCTCATTACTCACAAGAACTTCTTTCCTCTTCCTGACCACCTCCAATTTGGTCATTATAGTCAGGCTGGTAGGCAAGAGCCAGCACACTACAACCACTGGTACGTGAAGTACTGTACTATGCTTCTCGCCTAAAACAGGTCAGTGTCAATCAGGAAACTTCTCTCAGCCAAAACGCAAGGAGTCCCTGACGACGAAACACAAATCAACTCTTATGGACCAGCGCTAACTCAGAGACAAAGCATTTGATCACACGTGCACAAGATGTTGACAAGATCGAAATCTCTCGATGAAGAACCCCTTCTCACCTCCAATCAACCAAATTAACATCATCAACAATAAGAATACTTTTGCAAGGTCAGCCTCTCTCCACACAGGCCTGCAAATGTGATTACATGCCCTAGCCACTAGTCTGCTTTAGCCTACAGTACAGCTCACTGTTGTCCAATGACTCATGCTGCTCCCATCCCTGTCTGGTTGAAGAATGTACAATAATGGAGGTCACTTGGTCCCCCAAATCCCTGGCCGGGGTCCTGGGATGCCAGGAGTGGGACCCCCAACCCCAGAAGTAGGGGGGACTGACAGCAATTGACTGCAACAAAAGAAAAGAAAAAAGGTCAGTGGTGCAGAAGCAGGGAGGGGGGCATGGCCGGGGGCGTGGAGATGGGCTCACGGTGGCACGAAGGCAGGCGAGGACTGGAAAATGGGCCATGGCAACGGGGCGAGGAGCTGCTGGGTTGTGAACATGGGTGAGGGAGCAGGGGTAGGGGCAGGGCCGCAGGTCCAGGATCACAGGGCAGAGTCGCAGGTGAGTGGCATGGTGGCAGGGTTGGATGCTCGGGGGTGGGGGTGGTGGTGCAGGGGCTGGGACAGGCCAGTCAACAGGGCAGGGAGAGTGCATGAAGCACCCAGCCAGAGGCAAGGGAGGGGCAGATTTTTTACGCCCCTTCCACGTGCCCAAGAAAAAAATGACCGCTTCCACATGTTTCCAACAACAGGGAACATGCGGAACCTAGAAAAGAGAAAAAACATTTTGACCACCACAGTCCCCGCCTCCACAGGTCCAGGGCCCAACCCCGGTTTCCCTGCAGGGGTCCCGAGTGATGACTCTGACCACAAGATAATGCCCCCTACAGTAATTCCTCCACCAGTCCTCTTCCTCCCAAGAACCCTCCCCCTCAGGCAAAAACTCTCTCTCTCTCTCTCTCTCTCTCTCTCTCTCTCTCTCTCTCTCTCTCTTACATAATGTCTAGGTCGGTATCTGGAGGGATTTCCAGCCTAGGCCATGGCCGACCAGTCTCCCTTACAGTACCGGTCCATACCCCTGTAAGGTCTCTGGGCTTCCAGGAAATCCATCAGGCCAGACCAGAAACTGGTCAGGCTAGGGCCTTCCAGCCCTCAGCAGTGCTCCGGCCCTTAGGGCCTTGCAGAGTCTAGAATCTTATTTTGGGGTCCACCTTGCTGACCAGTTGCTGTGATGTAACCATGTTCCAGGGTGCAATCCACTTCATAAGATCCATCCATGGAATGCAGAGTCATGGCTCTGCAAGAAGGGCACTCAGTGTTCCCCACACAGGGTAGCAAATTAGGACAGCATGGAATATGGAGTAGGTTGTCAGACATGGGGTACCATCAATTACATAGGATGGACCAGCCTCATCTACTACAACACTTACAACTTCCCAAGGACCGCAATGACAGGCAACAGCTTTCCTGAAATTCCTCCTTGCTACACTCTAGCTCAACTTTATCTAGACCCTAGATCAAGTCATCAACTTGCAAGCTTGATTGTCTTCAGTGCTGGCTCACCCCTCCAATCGTTCTTTCATTAGGCTTTCTAACGATCTCTTTGACTTTCTCAAGATCTTTCTCGTACAGGAGGTCAAACTACCTTGTTCCAGGTGGCAACTCTAAGCTTCTTGAAGAAGCAGCGAATCTATACCTTCTTGAGACTTCCATCATCCATGAAGTTCATGAAGGGTTCTTCTTCAAGCTGTGTTTACTTTGTTGTTGTATGCACTTGCTACTTCGGGCAAAAGTAGGAAGTGCTCGTACCAACCAACGTGATCAGGTCTAATATACATCCTTAGAATCTGCTGAAGAAGTTCATTCATCAGTTCAGTTTGGCAATTCATTTTGAGAGGATGCTTCCTACCGACATGGCTAACTCGATACCCTGCAGTTCATTGAACTCCACCAATACCTGAGACCTACATATTTGATATTACTGTTCTTCATACATTCAGCACATGTCTGCAGACCATACATCATGCTGTTTCCTGTAGAAGGTTCAGATACAGATCACACCATTCGCTTACGTACACACGGGTGTTTTCCTCGATGATACTCCTGGAATTAGATTTCATCATTTTCTGATGTACACACCTGGCACAGAGACCTATATTATACTCTATTTGAATGCGTATCCATGATCTCCTCCTCCAGAATGTTTTTGCTCAGCTTGTTTGAGTATTATGATCCATGGAACAATGCGTATCCATGATCTCCTCCTCCAGAATGTTTTTGCTCAGTTTGTTCGAGTATTATGATCCATGGAACTTGATTAAGTACATATCTGGCATGTCATATACAGTCACATCTACATATCATCAAACAGAGCTGCCCGGTAAACCGTAGGCAGAGAGGGAGAAGAGGACAACAAACAAGGGGCTGTGACAAACTGTTTCGTCGGAGTTTCACCGACTCATCAAGAGGCTGAACCCTCAACAGTCTGCATAATCCACCTTGACCCCAGTTATGGTTGAGCATCAAGGACTGCCCAACAACTGATACCCTGAGGTGGGCACCAACCACTGCCCTCAAGGTACCTGTGACGAAATCAAAGCAAACTGTTACACACCCACACCAGATGGAAAACTCTGCAGACTGCAGGTATATATATCGTCAAACAGAAGAGAGGAAGAAGAGGACAACAAATGAGTGCCTGTGACAAACTGTTTCGTCGGAGTTTCACCGACTCATCAGCAGGTTGAACCCTCAACAGTCTGCAGAATCCCCGAACTGACACTGTAAGTGATAATCCACCTTAACCCCAGTTGTGATTAAGCATCAACAACTGCCCGACAACTGATACCCTGAGGTGGGCACCAACCACTGCCCTCAAGATACCTGTGACGAAAATCAAAGCAGACTATCACTCACCCACACCAGATGGAAAACTCTACAGACTGTCAGTTGACACCCCATCACAAGCCAGCAAAACACCCATGAAACAAAGAAAGGTCTATCACAGCCAAAAAATACACTCCAGACACACTGCTGGCAGTAGACGCACAGCATGGCCGCGTAGAGGCGCCCCGACCACAGACGCTCAACATGACCAGAGAAAACCGTAGCAGGGTGCTATCAAAGTCGTGGCATATACTGTCAAACAGAACTACGAGGGGCTGTGACAAACTGTTTCGTCGGCATTTCACCGACTCATATATCATCAAACAGAACTGCCCGGTAAACCGTAGGCAGAGAGGGAGAAGAGGACAACACACGAGGGGCTGTGACAAACTGTTCCATCGTAGTTTCACCGACTCATCAGAAGGCTGAAATATATATCGTCAAACAGAACTGCCCGGTAAACCATAAGCACAGAGGGAGAAGAGGACAACAAACGAGGGGCTGTGACAAACTGTCTCGTCAGAGTTTCACGTGAAACATATAGCAATGAGGGATCGCCAGCTTGAGCTCCGCAATGCTCGAGCAGGTGAGTACTTTTATGTGGGAATCATCATCTAGGATTGTTTTTTATGATGTCCCTGTACGAATTGCCTACGATGACGCCGAATAGGAATACCAACTTCTTGATGTCGAACAAGGCCATCTGCTGTGTATAGATATGTATCTGGGACTTTTTTGATTTCTCTGCAGACAAGAATGTTTTGACATCCTGGTTCGTCTTGTCCCGTCGTTTGGCCTGTGTAGGACTGGGGCGGTGCTTGCATGTGGGACTTGTCATCT
>BFEA01000965.1:299114-334020 GCA_003427395.1 Chara braunii
GGTGACACACGGGGATGGGTGCAGCCGGCGCTCAACCTGTCATCCACATGGCCGCCCTTGTACGTAAGAGGTCATGAACAGGCGGAGCTTTCCTTCCTTACTTCTTTCCTTTTTTGTTGTCTTTTTCCGCCTTTGGGCTCCGATACACAGTGTAGCTTGGCCGGGTATCAGCAGCCTGTTTCTTTGTCTGCCCCGATGCGGACCTACTGTATGGTTCCGTTTTTTTCCTATGGATATGGTAGAATTTGTTCTGGTAACTTTGTCTGCGTCCCGGTTGGTTTTGTCCTGTTGTTCGTCGGTCTACTTGGGATGCATAGTGGTGCTTTCATGTGGGACTAGTCATCCAGGTTCTTTTTTATTTTGGCATCCTGGTTGGTTGTTTCCGGTTGTTCGGCCTGTGCATTTGGGGACGGTGCTTTTATGTGGGAATCGTCATCTGGGATTGTGCAAGTGGGTCAATATGACACACGGGGGTGGGGGCAGCCACCGCTCAACTTGCATCCACGTGGGCGGCCTTGTACGCAAGAGGTTCTGAACAGGGGGAGTTGTAAGGAAAAAGAAAAAAAAACGAATTCATTTCTTTCTGTTTTTTATTCGTTTTTGCGCTCTGATATTCTTGTGACAATATTTATATAATATACATATATCGTCAATACATATTGTCACATATCTGTCAACTGCGATAAATGGCACCTCTGTGAAGTCACTCGAGGCATATTGTCACATATCTGTCAACTGCGATAAATGGCACCTCTGTGAAGTCACTCGAGGATTCTGGGCCGCAGGAAAACGCTCTTGTGAGCCTCCGGGCACGCAGTGCAGCAATTCTACCTCTCCTCCAAACTGCTGGTCATGAACTGTTGAGGTAATGCGTACTATTGATGAATGAATGAGTCGGTGACACTGCAACGAAGGTCTGTGACAGTCCGCTGTTTCTTGTCATTTTCTCCATTTCTGCCGACGGTTCACTAAGCGGTTCTCTCTGTGACTGTATACATAGTCACAGAACTGTAAACCAAGAGCAGGAGGGGGGAAAGAGGGAGAGGAAGCAAAAAGAAACGAGTCCATCATTGTTTGAATTTATACTTCGTTTCCTTCCTTCTTTTTCACTTTTTGCCGCTGCGTTTTTACTCTTGCGTTTTAGTTTTTTTATTTGGGCAAGGTTGCCCACGCTCATTCAGTTCAGCATCGGTTCTCTGTGACTGTATACATAGTCACAGAATTGTAAACCAAGAGCAGGAGGGGGGAAAGAGGGAGAGGAAGCAAAAAGAAACGAGATCATCATTGCTTGAATTTATACTTCGTTTCCTTCCTTCTTTTTCACTTTTTGCCTGCTGCGTTTTTACTCTTGCGTTTTAGTTTTTTTATTTGCGCAAGGTTGCCCACGCTCATTCAGTTCAGCATCAAGTGCCTACACGCCCGTCTGCTTCCTGCACAGACACTCGCAACCCACTTTTAGACGACTGAGACAGGAAATCAAGCAAGGACAGGGAGAAGCAGAAGGAGAACGTGTGAGAGACCGGGCGATGAATTGTCTAATGATGCAGCGATGCTCACCCGCAGCATCCGTTTGCCTTCCTTCCGTATTTGCTGTGAAGGCTGCTCTAACCCTAGTACCTTTGCCGCTTGGAAAAAAGCGGGCCTCGGGTAGGCATCCGACCTTTTCGGAGGCCGAAACGAAATGACGGCCGCCGATCAGATTTATCAATGGCAGTCGTCGTTGCGCCCGACCTCCGAAAATTCAGGCAATTGGGAAAACAGCCAGTTTTCCCTATTTTACCACGCGGGTAAGGTACTAGTGGTACTTCTCACACATTCTCCTGCTGCTTCTCCGAGGACAGGGAGAAGCAGCAGGAGAATGTGTCAGAAGTAGGGGTTAAGGGTTAAAGTAGCCTTCCAGCAAATACGGAAGGAAGGAAAGTGAATGCTGCCGGTGAGCGTCACTGCATCATCAGTCACCGCACCGGCCGGCAGAGACCGAGCACGGAACACATTCACAATCGATGGCACACCCCGGTCATTAGCAAAGAAGGACAAAAGTAGAGGCCTTCACTCAAGAAAAAGTGGGGAAAACAAAGAGGATTCCACGGCAGGAGAGCACACATTCATCATACTTTCCCACACGGTAAATTTGGCATGCGATGGACCTCGCTCCAGTACACAACACTCTACAGGCATTTGGACGTTTTCTGGACCAGATGCATTCGGACGAGTGCAACACTTTGAATGTATCGGGTCCAGAAAGCGTCGAGATGCATGGAGAGTGTTATGTAGTGGAGCGAGGCCCTATGTCTAGATCGCCAGCTCCGCCTATGATGAGCAGACCGGCTGAGAGAGAATGTACCCACGTGCTGTCTGAGATATGGCAAAATACACGGATCGCGCTCGCGGCGAGACTTTAGGGATGCTGTCTACCTTCTTCACCCAGATAGATCGCTGCATCTGGACTGAACATTGCCTCAAGTACAGCTATAATGACCGGGCTTCTATTCGGGTGAAGGCGCCAGTCCCTCACTACAAATGGAGACCGGACGATTTCACCCAGGCAATCAACCAATGGTCTCACCCTGCCCTGCATCGGCCACACTAGTTATGGACCAAAGACTCAACCCTTTAGCCCTTTAAGCAGATTCCATCCCAGATTTAGACCTAGACTAACCCCCTTAGACCCTAGATTTAGACCTACACTGGCCAGTAATTTTAGTTAGACCTGGACTAACCCCTGGTCTTAGACCTAGAGTCACCCCTAGTTTTAGACCTAGATTGCTACTCTTAGACCCTAGATTTAGACCTAGACTGAACCCTAGGCATTTTTTTTTTTTTAATTTTATTTTTTTTTTACAAAAAGAGAAATCCTTTATTATAGTCCAAATTGAGGAACCCTAGTTTTAGATCTGGACTAAACCTTAGTCTTAGACCTAGAGTGACCGGTAATTTTAGACCTAGACTAACCAACTTAGACCCTAGATTTAGACCTAGACTGACCCCTAGTTTTGGACCTAGATTGACCCCTAGATTGAGACCTAGACAACCTCGTACTCTGAGACTCAGCGCGACGCCTAGTTTTAGACCTAGACTAACACCCCCTTAGACCCTAGATTTTAAGACCTACGGCGGCTCTGTCGACCTTCTCATTATCATTATCGAGGGAGGCCGATCCCGTGATTGCATAGACTGACCACTAGTTTTGGACCTAGACTAACCCCTAGTTTTAGACCTAGACTAACCCCCTTCGACCCCCGATTTGAACCTAGATTGACCTCTAGTTTTCGACCTAGACTAACCCCTAGTTTTAGACCTAGACTAACCCCTATTCTTAGACCTATCCAGGCTTTTTCTCACCGGCTACTTGATGAAGACGCACCACATTCCATCCCTTGCTTGTTATGTGAGAAAGCCAACGCAGAATTCTCATGGGGATGGGGCGAGAGGCTGAGCCCTCGTAGAAAACAACCTGAGCTATCCTCCTGAGTATTGACATTTCATCCACCATAAATCAAGCACGACCATTCACGATGAATCTTGCTCGCAGGCGTCAGTTTAACCTTAGTCATAACTGGGCCAGCGTTCGACGGACCTTTGGCATAGCTCCGGCACGGGTTTTGCAACTTCATGCCCAGGTCACGCGCAGCTCATGCAGCTTCCGCGCAGGCTCGGCGCAGCCGATCAAGCTTCCGCACAGGTGCGGCGCACCTGATCGATCTTCCGCACAGGTCCGGCGCACCTGATCGATTTTCCGCACAGGTCCGGCGCACCTGATCGATCTTCCGCACAGGTCCGGTGCACCTGATCGATCTTCCGCACAGGTTCGGCATTGCTCATCTAGCTTTGGCACAGGTTCGGCGCCGCAGCTGATCAAGCTCCCGCACGGGTTCGGCTGAGCTGATCTAGCTTCAGCACAGAGGTTCGACGGTCCTTGTGCAATTCAGGTGGACGTTCGTTCTAGACTTGACGCAGGCCTAGCATAGCTTTCGATCGACGATAGATTCGGAACGGAATAAGTAACGAACCGCTTGAGGACAGCTTGTTGATCGTTTCCAAAAGTGAATACAGCACAGACCGCATTGCATTTCAGCTACCGTGTGTGAAGATGAGGTACCCTTGGTGGCAACAGGACCGCGAGGCACGTTACCATCAAACTCACGCACCGATCCAACTGGTAATAGGAGACAAGCACGAGGATTTCCTGTGCTCCCCCACAAGAACTCTCTCTCTCTCTCTCTCTCTCTCTCTCTCTCTCTCTCTCTCTCTCTCTCACACACACACACACACACACACACACACACACAAATCATAATAATAATAATAATAATAATAATAGTAAAATTTAAAAAAAATACATATCGATATCAAACGCGCTCGCCCCGGCGCCGATCGACCCAGTAAGTGACACAAGGTGACGATAAGGGTGACTCTCTCTCTCTCTCTCTCTCACTCACTCACACACACACACACACACACACACACACACACACACACACACACACAAATATATATAATATTTGTAAAAATTTAAAAACATAAATATCGACATCAAACGCGCTCGGCCCGGCGCCGATCAACCCAATAAGTGACACAAGGTGACGATAAGGGTGACTCTCTCTCTCTCTCTCTCTCTCTCTCTCTCTCTCTCTCTCTCTCTCTCTCTCTCTCTCTCTCTCTGTGTATGTGTGTGTATGGGGTGGGGGCCGAGGGGAGAGGTTATGTGCGTGTGAATCTCTGTGGGTACTCTAGCGCGTCGGCGTTAGCGTTGCATTGGTGGATTGTTGCACTAGCATCGGTAGGGAGGGGGCAACAAGTTACATCGAGCGGCTGTGATTGGCGGTACGGCGATCTGAGGGTGTGAAATCCTTGCCATGGTCCATGGACACGAGAGCCAACAAGGTGGATGATTCCTTCTCTTAGTTACTACCGATATGATCAGTGGCATCCAAGGCATCAATAAAAACAAAGAACCTACAGACACGCTCTGAAAACGAAGAGCGATGTCCCATGAGTGGCTACTAGGTTTGGCATGGCTGCGAGTACATTTTCTTCTCTTTTCCCTTTTCCTTTACATTCCTTCACAAGCAAATACATAGATGCGCCATATCGCATCCCTACAGGACCGCAATTGCCGAGAGTCCATCGAGAGACAGAATACGCCAACAACAAAAAGAAAGGCGGACTGTAACAGGCTGTTTCGTGGAAATCTCACCGACTTCAAAACGTATAATACCCTCAACGATCATTGGGTTCCGTCCAAAATCACGCTCGTGGAAAAAGAAGGGGGGGTGGGCGGGAGGAAGCGAATGAGGGGGAAGGGGAGAAAGGGGGGGGGGGGGGGGGGGAGGGAGAGGCCGGGGGGCAGGGCAGGGCGGTGAATAAACGGATCAGAAACACGAGAACTACTTCATTATCATCGAATCCGCTGACATAAGGAGGCAAGCTTGGTATATGGCCCTCGGCCCACCACTCACCAAACGTGGAAAATGAGGATGAATCTTCGTCAAGAAACATGGACAGATACAGATACGGCGCCGTAATTTTTGCCTTTTTTTGTGCATGTGGTGAGTGGCGGAGCGAGGCCCTAACTGATCGGCTGGGAATCGCATCTGAATCGAAAGATCCAGTACATACATAGAGACAAGATTTCGCCCGAATGCCACCCACGCTTATGGTCCGCGAAAGGTCTGTATCGACGGTCAACCAGCCTAAATTGCACACACATTGTGAATATGGAAATCTGCGATGTTCTATTCCTCACAGTATATTTTACTTCAATCGTGGCCGTCACTACCTTCTTCCCCCGAATACAACGTACGGTCGTTATTGCTGTATTTGGGGTTATCTTTCAGTCTAAATACAGCTATAATGACCGTACATTGTATTCCAGGGAAGGTAGACTACTATAGGTATATATCACGAGTAAATTGTCGCCGGTCAGAATGCCATGGCCGTCGAAGTAGTAATTCACCCTTCAGTTCAACCTCCCCCCCCCCCCCCGACAAGACCGGGGGGATGAGTTTCATTGACATTCGAAAAAAAACATATAAAATCTTCTTTGAGTCACCATAGAAACTACCAAAGATTGCAATAGGCTGAATGAAAGCTGTGGAAAAATATTTTTGGCTATAAAAAAATAAACATAACCCACAGAACTACCACTGAGAACGCCCATCCGTCCCGCCTATACACGGACGTAGTGCAGGAAGAAATCGTCCTGACCCTCGCCCCAAGCGCGCATGACCAGCCACCAACCAAATGCGAATGCGGTTTTGCATTCTACAAACTGCTCAGGCGGGGGGGGAATCCCTCTATACCCGCGTGATATGCCCTCGCTCCCCTTCTCACCAAGTGTGGAAACGATTTCAAAATGGCGCCTGTATCTTTCCAGCTTCTAGATGAACATACATGCACCATTTTACACATCTGATGAGCAGTGCAGGCCCTGCAGGGAGATACCCATACGCTGCTCGCATTGCAACTGGTCAGCTGTCCGCCGTCAAGATGACAGATCAGTGAGGTGGAAAAACACTTGCCTCAAATATGAGATGCTGCTGCTGCTACCATCTTCCCCCAAATCGAGCGTACATTCATTACCTCTGCATCTGGCCCAAATACAGCTATCATGACAGTGCGTTCTATGCAGGACGGGTAGCGCATCACGCCGACCGATCCTTGCTAGGTCCCAGGACAAGACTCTGTATTGGACAGCAATGTTCACGTCCATTCCACACGTACCTGCGCTCGTCGAGACCCCTCCTCCTCCATTGCTTGAACTCCCCGCGGTCGGAGGGAACGGCAGGCGATTGTTCCCCACCGGTGATGCAATCATCTTGAATTTTGCACGACGAGGGGCATCAATCGTCTCTCTCTCTCTCTCTCTCTCTCTCTCTCTCTCTCTCTCTCTCTCTCTCTCTCTCTCTCTCTCTCTCTCTCTCTCTCTACCTTGAGTTTTGCGCGACGAGGAGCATCAATCGTCTCTCTCTCTCTCTCTCTCTCTCTCTCTCTCTGTGTGTGTCGCCTGTTCACCTGTTCGCCTGTCCGACGAGCTCAGACTGTCCGAGAACGGAGCCACGCAAACATACTGCCAACTTGATGGGATTGTGGGGATGGGCCCAAACCGATCAACCACTGGCCGGATTGCTGTGCAAAAGGGGAGAGATGGACATGATGTCGTCCGGGCCGGGACAAAGATAACCTTCTTCGTTCTCAAATGAAATAAAACCTGTCAACCCGTAAACCCGTGAGCCCGTAAGCCCAAGTCGCCAGAGTCGGCACTTCCCTGTGCTCGATGCTCCCAAAAGCTCGATTCCCTCTTCTCCCGCCCAATTGCCGATCAGTTTTCGCGCGTCACATGTCACAATTTCGCCCTATGTCACCGTTCTCAATTTTGCCCCTCGTCGCATGTCTCAATTTTGCCCTACGCTCGACGCGACTTCGATTTCGCGCCAAAACTCTACTCCATCACCCGACCGCCTCCGTCCACCCTCCGGCCTACACGTGCAGCACAATGCTACAGCATCTTTGCCCCTCCTCTCAGTGCATGTGGGGATGTCAGGGAAAACCGGAAAAGCAAAATGGCGCGAGATCCCCGCGCGAGGACCTTCGCATCTCCGCTTCTCCGGTTTCTGTCCGACGTGGTTACACCTCGACAATCAGTTGTTTTGAACCTAACCTATGCGCAATTACCGGCGGCATCCTGGCCCTCTACATTCACATGAAGTCCCCGGCTACGTAAGCCTCGCCGCACTTTTCCGCCTTGTTCGTTCGCGCGCGGTGGTGAAAAGAATTTGACGGTCATCAAAGCTGATACACACTTCTGATCTGACGTTTCGATTTCGACGGCATTCACCAACCAGCTTCCGTCGGTGTAACAGAGGCGGGGCCCGAGAGACGCTGACCTGGCATGATATTCGCCAGACGTGCCAAGACGGACCTGACCTGGCTGCAGAGATCCCATTGCTTTCCTGCTTCGTTGACAGGCTGGCAGGCATAATGGAAGTAGAGTATGGGCCTGGTTAGACCCTCCTTGGAAAATCCTCAGGAATTAGGATAAAAGTCCTTGGAATTTGTTTTGGCTTTTGGCATAGTCATTACACCAGGTCCAAGGAAAACCCTTAGAGGTCTCCGGCGGCCAATTTCATACGCATACACGAGGACGAGGGGGTGGAATGTCTGCGTGACCTCGGGTGTGGTCCAGTGGCGGCGCCGGGGAGGCCTGCCGGGCTGAAGGGAAAAAAAGGGCACCAACATCCCGGTTCGAATTTCGAATTTTGAACCCTCCGTTGTGACGCATCCGCGTCCTGGCAGCTGGACTGGAGACTTCATCCAAACGTTTGTGCAGAGGAGTGATTGTGGCCATGCTTGGAACATTAGGCGACGTAGCATGTATGCGTAGCGGTTCTCTACTGCGTCTTCGCCTCCGTGTTCCGCATCCTCTTCAGGCTGTCACAGTTGAGCGCGAACGTAATGCTTTCATGAAACGTGGAGAGTGCGAGCGTGGTCCCCATCGACGTGCAGAAGGTGCATCGAGGGTACCGGCAGGCGAACAAGTGGTGGGCGCTTGCGCAGTGCAAGTCCTGACGATGCTCGCATTTGTGTCAGCCATCACCATGCGTTATCGCATTGAGAGAACAGCTGCTCGCCTGAGGATGAGATTGTCCATTCGCAGGCAGAGGCAGCTGATGCAACGAGTGGTAGATGCACCCAATTGTGTGTCGTTATCGGAATCCATTGTGCAATTTTGTTGAGCCATGGCATCGGGTGTGATCATGCGGGGGACGCCAAGATGGTGGATGAGGAGAAGGACGGGAGGGACACGTGAGGAACTCCGGCAGGTTGACGACGTGGCTGAGGGCTACTACAAGGAGAAGTTGCGGAGTGGAGTAGTGAATGGCACAAGCCGGGTGTCTGCTGGAGATTTTTCACCTGTCCATCGTCGTCGTCGTTTTTGTGTGCTACTAGGACCGTGCACAACGACGCACACGTGGAACAACGCGACAAGGAGCACGAGAAGAGTGGCCAGCAGCAGGAGCTGGAACCGTCGGAGGACGTCTGCCATGAATCGCAACGTGCAAGGCGTGTAGCAAACAAAGCTTGCATCAATGTGCCCGACAATAGTCGGCAATGCTTCAACATCGCTTGTAGAAAAATAAAAAATTCGACCGTGGGACACCATGGCCGGCGACGAGCGCACGGAAAACCCCGCTTCGTGAAGCGCCTTGCAGTTGAAGAACCACCCTCACGCATTTCCACGCTAACGGTAACAGTGGAAGGTCGTTGGGGGGCCGTCAGGTACTCCAGGCTGGCGATGTTCGTCCACTAGACCACGAACAACCTGTGCACCAACATCGACTCCAAATTCTCATGTCGGCGCTCGCTCCAGAACACTCCGTCAATCGTGGCTCTTTTAACCCAAGGGACCTCGCGAGGACCCGTGTATCCAAGGATGTTTTGGCTAGGGATTCCGAGGAACCCAAGGAAATGTCTCGGGAGGGTTTTCACATTCATTAAAGGAATTTGGTGAATTAGGACGCGGTGTAACGACACCGATTTTCAAAAAACGGATTTTCAAGGAGGGTCTAACGAGGCCCTATATATAAGTAATAAAGTAAGGCCAATCATAAAAAGGGGCTGATAACGAGACCCTATATATAAGTAATAAAGTAAGGCCAATCATAAAAAGGGGCTGATAAGAAATTGCCATGGCCTTAGCCACGCACATAGGGTGGGGGGATGACTTTCTCTATCTAGAAAGTCAGCCTACTCTGCGACCAAAACCATCCAGTAGTCTTGGTCCAGGAAAAACAGTCCTTAGCAAACTTGGAGCCCAGACAGCATTAAGACTGCTCGCATAGATTTTATAAGAAGAGGCTCAGTATTGAAGGAAGGAGCAATGAGCTCAATCTCCTTCCTTGAATATTGGGCCCCTTCTTAGAATAGAGTACCATGTCAACGATAAGCTTTCAATCAATTCCCCCAAAGCCTCCTCTGTACGATGGCAATACCATAGCCATTGCCTCATCCTATCTGCGCTTTTCAACTCCCCAACATTTTTGTCTCATATAGGTCTCCCATCCGTAGTGTCCCCATGGTTGACCCACCCTCTCCATGGGGAGTCAGAACTGCATCTAACCTGGCTGTTCGCGATCCATTCGTTCCTGAACAGTGGTTGTCTGAAGACCTCCTCCCACCGGTCGGGAGTTGGTATGTTCGGGATTGGGAGTTTCCTCCATGTATTAAGTAAGCGCACCCAAAATTCCTTTGCTGCCCCGACATCCCTGCATATCCTCGGAATTTTCCAATACCTGTCCTCGATCCAAGTTATTGCCTTATAGGCTTCAGTTGGGATGGTGTACATGGTGGGTGGCGATGAGGCGCTGGTCGAAGGATACGCTTTGGGAAGGGAGGACGCCCTGATAGGAAGTGGGAAACCTTTCTTCTGGTTCCACGGAGATGAGGTTTTCCACATTAGAGTCATGCACATCGAGGGGAGCAGAGGGTCTTCCGACCGATGGTGCCGGTAGCATACCTGCCCATCGATCCCAAGGAACGGCAGCGGGACCCTAGAGCGGGGGGGGAAGGAGGCAAGGACTGCAGACATGCAGGTGAAAACGGCTTACCACATGCTGAGACCCAAAAGGGAATTGCGGGACACGATCCGGGACAGGTGGCAGCGCCACCTCAACATAGACATGGGTCTCCTACATCCTATCAAATGGTTTCACGAAACCAAACTGCGGCCGGCCAAAATCTCGTCATTGTACTGGCAGGTGGCCCACCGATGCCTTCTGACCAACGACTACCTGATCGACCACACCAGGCCGGAGCAGCAGGGGCGGGCACTGCCTTGGTGCACGAGATGCTTGTAGAGCTACCCGTCGCGAAAAAAGATTGAGATAATTGAGCATTTTTTTTGTCGTGCCCCTTGTCAGTGCTTTTTGTGGCAGTGGTGGGATAGGATATGGCGGCGGACGATTCCTGGTGCGGGCTGGCCATGGGACGGGAGGGCATTCTGTGGGTGATACGATGGAGACAATGCATCTTGGAAATAGAGGGGGCACAAGTGAAGGAGGAGAAAGTAACAGAGGTGGTCAGACAATTGGTACAAGCAGAAATCACCAACGAGTGCCAGACAGTCAGACAGCAAATGAGCTTCGTGCATACGAGGCGAGATATTGCCAAAGTCATTAGACGTTTCTGTGAAGAATGGTTGAGGAGAAGAAGGGGGGCCTGGATGACAGAGGTATCTTGGTGAAAGGATGACCTCCAAGGAGAGGGGGAGGGGGCGGGGGGAAAGATACCCAAAGATTATAAGTTTTCCTTTCAGAATTGGGTTGTGATAGACCCTGGCATCCCCCTGAGGCCGGCGCCGGACTTCTCGGACACTTCCCCCCCCCACCCGTTATCGCTTGTGGATGTGCCCTCCTGCGGTTGAAAATCCTTGGACGGAGAGGCATGTAATGCGTTCAGTGGAAGCAATTGTGGTTGTCGGGGTGAGACCCTTTTTTTAAAGAAAGTTTTCGGTTTTAACTATGGATAAGAATTTTAGTTTCGACATCTTCGGCGGAGAAAAAGAGAGAAAGGAAAGACATATGGGTTTTGGCCTCCGATAGCTACGCTGGAAGAGGGGGACAGGTAGGGGTGGCCCTAGCGGGCCCTTTGGACTCGGTTTCCAGCATCTGTTTTTTCTCTTTCCCCTCATTTTATCTCATTAAAAAAATGCTACTATGGTTGCATTGAAAAAAAATGTAATGGGACGCTCGACCCGGTTTCCAGCACGTGATACTCCCCACCAATAGATGGAGTCTCCCTCAGGGTGCTAGCAATGTGTGCTCGTATCAGCAGTGCTAGCACCTAAAAGGGATGTGAATGGTTTGGTGCCCATTTGAACGTGGGACCACAGTTAAGGCACATATAAAAACTTGAAGCACAATTGCTGCCTCTGTTGCGGGGGGGGGGCTACAGGGCAAGAGTTCACCATCCGGATTGATGAGTTTGCCCAACAAAAACGTTTTGTCAGAGCCCCTGCCTACTGGTATGAGCAGCTGGATGTTTCTTTATGACTGTCATCAAGAAGAATTGCACATTATCTGGAACAACACACCTACATATTGTGAGCCCTAAACAACGATTACCAAAACATCCCATTACTCCTTTCAAATTCTTGCACGTTGTCGGGGTAAATACCCTGACAAGGGTATTTGCCGGGGTTTTAAAACGTTGGACGTTGTCCGACTCTTTCGTTGAGTTGAAGGGTTTGATGAGACTCACGTTTGCCAAAAGTTTATTCAGACCTGACCTATGACTGAGAGACTGAAAGTTTTCGAGCTTTAGTTCGGACACTTGTGGCGTTCGAGAGTAACGACAGTAACAGGCAGTGGTTCGTTTTTGTCAAAGCCGCGAAAAAATGCAAACGTAGGAACGCTAAAGCTAGACCTATTCGACCTAAAATAATGTAGCAGTCGTGCGATTCAGGGCTTTAAGTAGACTAAAAAGAGGGATACGCTGGGTATGGGGCCGCGGTGCGGAAGGAATTTAAGTTTTTTCTCTATTTTCTGGACCCGCATGGTTTGATTTCGAGTCGGGGGGCCGAAAGGCCGGTGCCGAGGCCTACCCGGTGACCAATCAAGTTATGGTCACGCGGCTAACCGACGGGGCAGGGCCAGCAAGCGGGGTCTGTTAGGCCTCAAGCAGGTGAGGCCTGTAGGGCCACAGGTAGGCAGAGTCTGCAAAGCCACAGACAGGCAATGCCTGCAAGGCCACCGGCAGGGGGGATAACAACTGGGCAAGCTCTTCTTATAGAAGAGTTGCTCCTATCACTATCATGATAGGAGCTAGCCCAGTAGGTTACAGTGCCAGACACTCACCCAATGGATACCGGGATCGAACTGCACTTCCCAGCGGGCTAGCTCCTTTTGGAGCTGCCCACTCTAGACGCTGTCGGCGCGGTCGATTCGGTCCGTTCGATCGCAAGGATCTCGCAGCCAGAATTGGCCGCGTGAAGGTCAGCATGGCCCCTGCCCAAGGATGCCACGCATAAATCGTTTTTAAAAAAAAAAAAAAAAAAAAAAAAAAAAAAAAAAAAAAAAAAAAAAAAAAAAAACTAAACTAAACTAAAGTTAACTATGGAAGCGCCATCTGGCGTCTTCAGAAGTGACTGGGGCGTTTCAGCCCCAGTGCACTTGACAGCGCTCGTGAAAATGGGCAACTGTTTTGACATCAAGGTAAGTTTATTTTTTTTTCTTGTTGTTTTCTTTCTTCTTTTAGATTTTTTTTAGGATTTTCTTCTTTCAGTTTTATTTTAGATTTTCTTTAGTTTTATTTCTTCTTTTTTTTAGATTCTTTAAATCTTGTTTTTTTTTTGTCTTATTCGTTCGTGATCTCACTAAAGCACCCGTTCGTTTTGATAAACGGGCTACTACAGTCAAAATGAGTGAGCAAAATTGAATGAATGTACTGCTGAAACAAAGAACTATTCCTATAACAACTACTACTACTACCACAACTACTGCTACGAGGGAGTCACAACGGCAAACACGTGAGTCTCCAACCTTGCGACCTTCCCCCCCCTGTTCGTTCTAGCATTACCCTGCGCCCGTTCGCTTTGAAAATGGGCAGTAGGTTCATGGTGCGCCCGAACCTGGCAGCATTGGCGCCTAGGTACAGGTGCCGCCAAGGTACGGGTGCATGTAAGGGGTAAAGAGGACTTAGCCACTCTTGAGCCTGCCTCTAGTTCGACTCTGCGAAATGACTAAGGGAGGCAACTCATTTTGAAAAATGAGTTGCCCCTTCCAGAGAAATGAGGGGGGGGGATGGAAGAAAAGTAACGGCCACTTACATGGCCGCGGGCGTGGAATAGATGCAGGGAGTAAAAAAATCTATGAGGTGATGAGACTGCACCTGTTCGTTTTTTTAACAAGCTGCAGTCTGGCTGGGTACAACCATTTCCTGAAGCATATGGCCTGCGGGGAAGGCCGGATACTTCCGGGAATGGATGGCCTTGGTTCCCTTAGGGAAAAACCAAGGCACAAAGCTCCTGGCCGTTGGTTTAGATCAAGGGTCAAGAGCACTGACAAATTTTGTCTGGCTGTGGGCAAAGCTGCTGCCCACAACCTTCAGCTGGCTATAAAAGTCAGCACTCCACCCAGCAGCCTCACACTTGTGGCAGTGCTGCTGGGACATTCACTTGGGTGATTGTTGGCTGGTTGTTGCATGCTGCTGGTGGAGTGGAGGTCTGCAGAGAGTTGGAAGAGGAGAAGGGAGGCAGCCATAGCCGATATTGAGGGCATTGTGCCTCAATGTTAGGCTGGTGCTGCGCCTGTGGGATTACCCCTGGGACCACTCCGTGCAACGAAGGCTCTGTCCTAGGCTGGTTGAGGCGATGCGGCAGGTTGAACTTCCCTTTGAGTAGGGTTATGCTGCCGAAGTGCAGATGCATCGGCGCTGCGTTTTTTATGTGATTGTGGGGAAGTGTTGCCCGTTCGGCGGCATGACGACGATGGTATTTCCAATGGGGTTACGTTGCTGAAATTTTGATTCGGCAACAATTTTTTTTAAGGAGAAGTACTGTCCGTTTGCAGGCCCGATAACGGTGGCAGTGCTGCCGGAATTTCGCAGCATAGTGGAGCCGTTTTTTTTTGTGTGTGTGATTAGGCGGTAATGCCGCATGGCGGTGTGGTACCGGTTTTGACAGCACGGCGAGCGGTAATTCCGCCGTTATTTTTTTATGGTGCGCGATGGTTATGGTGAATTCCAAAGTGGCTTGGAGGTTGGGTTGACGCTGATGCACGATTGGGTCTGTGCGGCAGTGGTGCGTGGACCGATGGTATGTGGAGAGCACGGAGTGGATGCACGAGGTGGAGTAGTCATTGGGCACGAGGCACCTGCAGTTTTGAGTCGGGGCCACCTTTATTTATTTTTTTTGCGCGCAGTGTGAGCGGTTTCGAGTTCTGGACCATCTAGTATTGTGGGCAATGGTATGAGACTGATTTTGTGATCAGGATGAGCATATTGGACTGGCTATTGTGAGCGGACGTGGTGAGAGGCAGCATGGACTTGCGGTTGTAAGTGGTTGGGAGTATCCTTGGTGGTTAAGGTGCAGTTGGGACTACATTGGGACTGTTTGAGGCATTGGGACCATGTGAAAACTCATCCGTGGGAACACCCTCCAGGAGGGCTATCTCGCTTGAGTGTTTTTGTGTGGTCCAACCTCTGTTTTTTTGAACACTTGAGAGAGGACGTGGACCGTGATTCAGGAGGAAAGCCACAACCCATAGAGTTGCGAGCTACACAGTTTCATGTGAGCCACGCATATTTTCATATTCAGTGGCGATCATTTTCTTTTGATTGAAATATTATTCGATTTTCTTGAGTGAGTCGATTCAAATTTCACTCAGGGTCAGTTGAATGAGTCAGATTCCTTGCACACCTGTGTGAACCCACACTTTGCTTGACCCTGTTGTTTTGAATGTTCAAAAGAAAAGGTAGAGGAAAGTTGTGCGAGTCATGCATGTGAATGAAAATGTCTGACTTGAGTATGAGAATGTCCTGGTTTTTTCTTGAACTTGTTGTCTTTGCGTGTTGCGCAGGTAGGTAGAAGAATGTTTGCAAAGGAAATTGATTATGCCCATTTGAGATGAATAAAAGGATTGTCTCTTTCTATCTTTCGTCCGTCTGTTTGTTAAAAGGACTTGTTGTTCTAAAAAAGATTAATTTTGTGCGCGCCATAAAATGAATTCAATTCAAATAAAAAAAAGATAAGGTCAAACGAACTTGGACTTCTCCCGAGGAATGATCCTTTCTATCCAGAATGACCTTGTCTATCTTTACCTCCAAATAATTCTCATTCTCTATCTCCTTCTGTTTCTTTTCGTCCAAGTTACTTTGAACTTATGAGAACTGAGAATATATGAAAGTTACTTGTAGTGGACGCATTCTCTTTCTCTGGGAAGCATCTGGGGTGGGGGTTCGTTGCTTTAAGAGCCAACCGTGTTATCGCCCCAGAGTAGACCATTCTGCGGGTACATGCTGATTCGGTGGAGACGGTTCGACTTCTGAGATCCGCGTTTTATGCTCTGGCGAGGAGAAGGAGCACCCCTGACCACTTCCTAGAGGGAGAGGCATGCAATACTTCGAGCAATGCACTTGATCAATAATTATCCGCAAAGTAGACTTTCATCTAAAAAGATTGAGAATGTATGGAGACGGGTGTGTGCGTTCCTAATTTTAAGTTGGCAATAGGGTGGAATGAACGACTTTGGCAACGCGTCTCTTCAAGTCAAAACTAAGGCGGTTGATTACCTTGTCGGCTGCACCAATGTTATTGTCGATAATCAACTCCTTGTTGGCGGTTGTATGATTATTTTGTGGCGTTCGACCCGGGGTGGTCGGATTGTATTTCGATCTTGTATTATTGGATGTACCATATGATGATTTCAATTCTTTCAGTTATCATTTCAGGTTGTATATATGTTCCTGTTGACCAAGGTTGATTATTTTTACGTAATTATATGTGTGGATGTTTTAACTATCTTTTGACTATATGTCTAAAGGGACGAGGATTAATGTTGGGTTTCACGCTTGGTTGAAACCGTCCTAGTCGACCGACGATTGCTTCGTACTTAGGAGATCAGCGCCCTAAGGGGCGGGCGACGCTCGGGCCCACTTGGTGTTAACCAAGCGTATCTATACTACAGCAAATGCCCTTGGCTGACCTACCTCTGCAATTGCATCTAAAAAGTTTTGCACGTGGATCAATAGCTCGGTAAGGATACGCCCCTAAGGGTGGTGACAGCCCCTTAGGGAGGAAAAACTTATTCCCTGTCGGAACCTATCCTGTCATAGGAGACCGCAAAAAGTACAGCTGGCGCACCCGACTAGAGCCGCGATGGAATGACGTGACCTCGACCGTCTCGGTGGTCCGCGATATTATTATGCGTCGTTCCCAAGTTATCTCTTGTTTTGTTTCGTTTAACTCCTGCGTGACATGGTCGGGAGGGCTCCCTCACCTTGTAAAAAGGCGGGAGCTGATGTGGACGACAGGTGGTGCCGTTGCCGGAAATAACGGCAAACTACCGTTGTCCCTAGCGGAACGATACTCAAGTATTTTAGTAAATTATTTTGATTTCAAACTGACATTTTTTTAAAATATGCATGACGACGATTCGTTATCAAACCTACCTTTAAAAGATAAATTTATCTTCAATTATTAACGCTACTTCCTTAGAGAACAAGTTAGAAATTGATTATCTTCCGCTTACCTCGACGGAACAGTAGAAAAAATTGACATTTGATATACCTTACAAGTCATTTCGACTTTTTACCTTTATGCCTTACCGCTTTCAGGTTAATCTTCTCACAACAAGATGGCGGAAGGTAGTAGGCTGAATGGTGGTCCTTGGGACAAAATAGAGAGGTTGATTGAAACACTCGGATAGAAGATCGAACGAGTGACAAATGTTCCAAAGATCGATGTTTTAATTTTTAACAGAGACAATATTGTAGAATTTTTCTCAACTTTCAAACAATTGGCTGCTACTCATGAGTGGAGTGAGAAGATAATGTTGAAGAAAGTAATGTCATGAGTGCATATAGACACGCATAATGATGTAGCAAAGTTGGTCTCTGAAGCCAAAACTTTGAACAATTTCGAGGGACTGATGATTGTTAAGTTTTATGAATCATCCGGAGCCCGAGATAAAAAAGGGAAGAGAAAGCAAACAGGTTTTAATAGTGATGACGGTAACGATAGCGATCAGTTAAAACATTATCATAAGCTTACTAAGGATGAAAGAGTTGCGCATAACTTGGTTCAAGAGGCTTAAGGAGCCAACCACCAGGACAGATGAGTTGAAAACATCAAACCATGTGAATCTCGAAAAAATGTTCCAACCACTTTGGATATCAACTCGTCAACTTGTATGAAAGATGAACATTTAAGTAAGAAGGAAAGGAGAAGGTGAGCTTTAGATTACTATAAATATTTGAAATGTGTATATTATTATATAAAAGGTCATGGTGTAAAATTTTGTAGACGCTTTAAATTGGATGCTGAAAAGGGTATTGTTCGTAGAAATGAGGAAGGAGTCTGGTTTGACTAGAGTAATTACTGGATCATCCTGGTTGAAGGAATAAGAGGAGTATTAGAGATCTAATATTTGAACGAATGTGGAGTAGGATTAAGGAATCAAATTAGACTGTATAGAGTTAGTCTGATGTTCCACCCGATTTTCAATTATGGCTAGGAAAATGGACACCGCAAGTGGAAGCAAAGATGACCATGAAGATAGAGATATATCGAATTTTAAAAAGATAGTTCATCTCCTACAGCAGAGAGATGCAGAGAGAGAAAGTTTACAAAAAATAGAAATTCCTCTGTTTGATGACAACTTTGTTTTCACTTTTCCTGAAGAAATTTGAACAACTCGCATCTGTCAATAAACGAGATGATCGTAAAATATTGCAACGAGTTCTAAGATATGTTGAAAACGATATTGTGGATGTAATCCGAAAAATAACCTAAACATCAACATGGTCGGAGTTTCGACACGACATGTTAGAGAAATTTTGGCTCGGGGATAAATTGACAACGTTAGAGGATTTGAAGAATATCAAGCGGGATGCGTACGTAGTAGAAAATAAGTTTATTTTTTATTATGAAAGGACCGCTCGTCGGATACAGGGTTTAACGAATAAATAGAAATGTCTTACTTTCCTTGTAAACTTTTTCGAGGCAGAACAACAGGAGCTTATCCGTGGAGTAACCGACAAATCAGATTGGGCGAGGATCTGTTCGAATTTCAACAATGAGAACTTTGATCAGGTTCTTCGTTTGCAACTTCGCTTGCTACAGACTAAGGGGGAATGCCGAGATAATAAAAGGAAGAGGGATTCGACGCTCATTTCAATGTTTTCAAAAGTAAGAGGGATGATGAAAAACATTTAGGAGAGCTTACGTCATGAGCATCAGCAAGAAAAGCAAGGAAGCGAACAACCAATGTTGGATCGACATGTTATAAGTAAAAAAAAATAGTAAAATTTATTTGAATGACCTCTCAACGCCAACTGTTCAGAAGAAGGAGTGTTGCAAGTTAGTGTCTCGAGATCGACAAGGGCAACGAGCGAAGAGGGGGAAATTTTGGTTCGATCTTTTCACCAAACTTTGTAATTTTGTGTGGGATCATGACTTACTATATTTTCATTCTCTCATAAATAGAATTTAGATGAAATCATTCTATAAATATCTTGCTATAACTTATTGAAAGTCACTATATCGGTATTACTTATATAATACTATTTGAGACGTCTACAAAAGCATATTAAAATTTTGTTGTTGTATTTATCATCGTGGACAAGTGCATGAATATATGATCTCTTCTTAAGATCAACCTGACTCTTGGTCGGGATGGTGGTGTGCATGTCATATGAATATGATTTGGATGTGCTTTTTTTTTTTTTTAATTTATAAAATGTATTTGAGTTATATATTTAATATTATAATTTTGAGGTCTTGTTTGTTATCATGTTATGATGCTTTTGCGATAAAACTGTGAGCTTTGTAGGTGATAGTGAGGTCTGCGCCGGAGTTATACTCCTGGTCCATAGTGGGATGTTGTCTTTTAAATCCTATATGGTTTAAAGACGGGGAACTACACTATCATTAAAAGGGAGAAATGTGTTGAGGCCTTATTAAAACGTTGCATATAACGGTAGGCGACTATTGTTCGTCGTGAGGGGAGGAAAGATCACCTAACCTCATTTCAAACAAAGTCACCTTATTTCTATGGTCGAGGTCTGATCAGCCTCGATTGTATGAGGTGAGGTTGTCTTACTCTATGTGAAGGGGATTGAAAGCGTCGCAGCGCTGGAATCAGAGGGAATGTGGTGAGGCGGGAATCTAACGCGGGGCTTGATGTCGAGATGTTATCCCTTGAAGATGATTACACCACTCCTCGACGCATATCATGGAAAGATCGGCAACATTTGACATGATATAAAGTATAGTAAATTTCACTGTAATATTTTTATGCCGCAACTCAAATCAATAAAGGAGCTCGTTAGTGACATGGCATCCTGTCTTAAATGGCATTCTCCTTCATATTTGTCATTAGATGAAATTTGAGGGGTAGGTTTGCCGCGGGGCAACCTTTCTTGATCAACCTTCTCTTCAATAGTGGGATGGAGAGAGGAGTCCGTCTGTGGTAGAGAAACCTCTCTTGATAAGAGTTCTTCTGGATCTTGGAAAGGTATATCTGCGGCAGAGCAATCTGTCTTGATCAGATTTCTTTTCAAAGATCGAGAGAGAGCAGTTCGTCTGCGGCAGGGAAACCTGTCTTGATCATTGTTCTGTTCTCAACTTGAATAGAGAGAAACTTGTATGTGGCAGGGAAACCTGTCTTAATCGACATTTTCTTATGATAGAGAGAAAAGTTCATCTGCGGCGGGGTAACCGTCTTGATTGGTGTTCTCTTATAAAATAGAGAAGTCCGTTTGGGGTAGCGAAATCTGTCTTGATCGATGTTCTCCTCAGCCTTTTGAAGAGTTTGCTTGCGACAGGGAGACCAGTCTTGATCAGTGCACTCTTCAAGGACTTATATGGATAAAAACGTTGTGACGTGAATTAGTACCTAGTTAAGATGTGATATTGATTAAGATATATACTTTTTAGGTCATTCAGACTTTGTATGAACAACTTCGAGAAAGACCCGTCAGGGGTTAATCCTGTGTCGAAAGACCCATCAGGGATTAATCCTGTGTCGAAAAACCCGTCAGGAGGTTAATCCTGACTCGAAAGACCCGTCAGAGGGTTAATTCATCCCTTTTCATCCCCACTTTAAAAATGTCATTCCAATTTTATTTTTTTTATCTTACTTGCAAACTTCCATTTCAATAATAGAGTATCCCTTCTTATTTGGACTGCATGCTAGAGATGGAATGAAAGTCTGGATGAGTTCATGAAATATTTAATTGGAATGTTATTCTAAGTAATGACTTTCAGTCATACATAGGTTAATCCAATTTAAATTATAAGATATTTGTTGTAGTAGAATGAAAATTTAATTAAAACATTTCATAAACTCGTCGTGACTTTCATTCCATCTTGAACAAATAGATGTAGTTGGAAGGGAAAACTCATATTTAGACGGGAACTTATCAAATAAAACTGTAAATTTTAGAATTGGACGAACATTGAAATGATTTATAAATATGAAGGATTTTTTTTTTCATGGAATATTTTTTCAACTTTCATTTCTCGTGGGAATTTTTCTGTTGATGTTGTTGGGGAGTATTTACCGGGGTTTTTAAACGTCGGACGTTGTCTGACTCTTTCGTTGAATTGAAGGGATTGATGAGACTCACGTTTGCCAAAAGTTTATTCAGACCTTACATATGAATGAGAGACTAAAAGTTTTCGAGCTTTAGTTCGGACGCTTGTGGTGTCCGAAAGTAACGACAGTAATTAGCAGTGCTTTGTTTTTGTCGAAGCCGCGGAAAAGCGTGGACGTGGGAACGTTAAAGCTAGACCTATTCTACCTAAAATAATGTAGCAGCCACACGATTCAGGGCTTAAGTAGACAAAAAAAAGGTATGAGGCCGCGGTGCAGAAGGAATATAAAATTTTTCTCTATTTCCTGGGCATGCAGGGTTTGATTTCGAGTCAGGGCGTCGACAGGTCAATGCCGAGGCCTACCCGGTTAGGTGACCAATCAAGCCGTGGTCATGCAATTAACCGACGGGGCAGGGCCAACAAGTGGGGCCTGTTAGGCCTCAAGTAGGTGAGGCCTGCAGGGCCACAGACAGGCAGGGTCTGTAAGGCCACAGGCAGGCAGGGCCTGCAAGGTCACCAACATAGGGGATGTCAACTGGGCAAGCTCTTCTTATAGAAGAGTTACTCCTATCACTGTCGTGATAGGAGCTATCCCAGTAGGTTACAGTGTCAAACTCTCACCCAGCGGATACCGGGATCGAGTTGCACTCACGACCGGGCTAGCTCCTTTTGGAGCTGCCCATTCATTCTAGACGCTGTCGGCGCAGTCGATTCTGACCGTTCGATTGCAAGGATCTCGCGTCCAGAATTGGCCCCACGAAGGTCAACATGGTGCCTGCCCAAGGATGACACGCATAAATCGTAAAAAAAAAAAAAAAAAAAAAAAAAAAAAAAAAAAAACTAAAGCTAACTATGGAAGCGTCATCAGGCATCTTCAGAAGTGACTAGGGCGTTTCAGCCCCAGTGCACTTGACAGCGCCCGTGAAAACGAGCAACTGTTTTGACGTTCACGTAAGTTTATTTTTTCTTCTTGTTGTTTTCTTTTCTTCTTTTATATTTTTTTTTGGATTTTTTTTTTTATAGATTTATTTTAGTTTTTTTTTAATTTTTTTTCAGATTTTTTTTTGTTTTCAGATTCTTTAGATCTTGTTTTTTTTGTCTTGTTCGTTCGTGATCTCATTACAGCGCCCGTTCATTTTGACGATCGGGCTACTACTGTCAAAATGAGTAAGCAAAATTGAATGAATGTATTGTTGAAACAAGGAACTATTCCTATAACAACTATTACTACTACTACAACTACCACTACGAGGGAGTCGCAACGGCCAACACGTGAGTCTCCAACCTTGCGACCTTCCCCCCTCTGTTCGTTCCAGCATTACCCTGCACCCGTTCGCTTTGAAAACGGGCAGTGGGTTCATGACGCGCCTGAACCTGGCGACATTGGCGCCTAGGTACGGGCGCACGTAAGGGGTAAAGAGGACTTAGCCCCTCTTGAGCCTGCCTCTAGTTCGACTCTGTAAAATGACTAAGGGAGGAATAGATGCAGGGAGTAGAAAAATCTAGGAGGTGATAAGACTGCGCCTGTTCGTTTTTTAAACAGGCTGCAGTCTGGTTTGGTACAACCATTTGCTGAAGCATATGGCCTGCGGGGAAGGCCAGATACTTCCGGGCATGGATCGCCTTGGTTCCCTTAGGGGAAAACCAAGGGACAAAGCTCCTGGCTGTTGATTTAGATTAAGGGTCAGGAGCACTGATAAATTTTGCCTAGCTGTGGGCAAAGCAGCTGCCCACAACCTTCAGCTGGCTATAAAAGGCAGCACTCCACCCAACCCGGTTGTCGGGCGTCCCGTAAACCCCTCTTGTTTCCTTTCCCCTCCTCTCTTATATTCAAGTTTTCATGTATCCGGTCGAATTAGCGGCCTGGTTCGTCTCTCATTGAGCGTTGGATTGACTTAAATTAGTAATGCGTCTAAATGTAGTTGCATTTAAATTTAGTGAAATATGAAACGAAATTTTCTTCCTACCCAGCTAGCCAATAAGCCCTCACTCCTTTACTCGGACTAGCCTGACACTCAATGTACTCGGACTTTATTACAGCAAGATACAACTCTCCAGTCACATTTATGCAATGAGTAGATTTAACTTATTTGCGCGTCAATTCGTCAGACACCTTCGGACAACTACTACGAGTCAGATCTCCGGGGGACCGAATGAATCTGGTCATGGACATGCGGATCATTCGGATTCCAAATGACCCACTTTCCTCCTGATTGACAATCACAAAAAACTATGTTTCTTGTGCTCTCCTCACTCTTCACACCCTTTATTTAGTCTACCGTTTTTCACCGCCTCACTCTCAGACAAATGAGAGAGCAAAGAAATAGAGACTGACACATTGTTCAACTACAGCCGAAGCCATACTCAAAGGATCGCAAGCAAAGTTTATTGTGTGCAACATCTCGACGTTGTGGTACCAAGTACGCGTTCCCCTCCCATAAGGCTCGAGAATGCACTAGCTTCCTAGCAACATGTGCTAGGGAGTTTTGCCAGCATGCACCATGGATGTCTCTGGAGATTGCTCAGTCTGGCTTTCTTGTCTCGGGATTACCACTCACACCAGAAAAAAAAGTTGGTGCGCTTACAAGGTTACCTTCTCTCAGCTCTGAGATGTCTGTATCCCTTTTACAGTTTTCTATAGTCGGGCGCCTATTTCCGTTCGGGGAAACAAATATGTATGATCAAAAGTTAACCTGGTTCGTCAGACACTGCCGACAGAATGACCGCTTGTTGTAGTCGAACACCTCCAATTGGCAGTCATGGTATGAGGAGCAGTCGCACACACTTGCGAGCTCATGAACTCTGGTCGTGGAGAAAGATTCACTGTGTACACCGGGCACACCTCTGAGCCTTGCCCCTTTTGCCTCTTTCCAGGCCGTCTCTAAATCTGCCAAGGAGGCTTGTAGCACAAGTCCATCGTCTCAACCGGGATGTGGGCAACGAAAGTATCGGCAATACCGAAGTGACATGACCTGGACCGTAAAACGATAGCGGTCAGCGATAGCATTCATGCCTCTAGGCCCAAGAATAAAGTCCACCCACTGGACCTGTCGACAACGCTACCTTTGGTTCATGGCTACAGGCCCAGAACCACCAGTTTCAAAGGTACCAAACACCATAAAAAAGTAAGTAATTGGCCTTTTCCAAAGAAACTTGGCATAGTCGTTCCCATGGTCGTCATTATTGGAGTCCACCCACATTATTGAGCTCTCTGCTGTCATCAATAACTGTACCAAGAAATATTAGCATCGTCACAATGAGCCGAGCCAGTACAGAACCCACAACCACACCGTAGTGGTCAAACTGTCGTAATGAGAAATCAGTACCGATGGTCCAACCACTGGTGCAACCAGCGTCAGTCTTGTAGTCGTATAAATGCGTTTAATGATCGATTGTCACCGTAGAAGGCCCACCGAGTTTCCGCACAACACTTTAGTAGGTCATGCAATGGCGGTAATTATGCGCATTGTATAACAAGGGTAATACATGGATAAACGTGGATAAAATCAGTGAGGGTATAATTTATAAAAAAAGTTAAATAACAATATAATCATTTGTTTTCATTCATTTTTATCATTTTTATTTATTTTATTTTATTTTTAATTTTATTATTAAATCAAGTAATTATAGGTTCCCATCTTCACCCCCGCAGATTAAGGTAGAGAATATTTTGCGCACTCGTTCTAGTACAACAGCCAACCGGTATAAGAACAAGCATGAGATAAGCAGCAAAAAACGACGTCATAATCGAAAAAATAACGTCCTTCATTTTATAAATTATGAAGGTCGGTTCCCGTAAACGATCGAAGGGAAATCAAGGTCTAGTTGGAAACCCCAAGTTCTCTCACCGCCTCTGGTAGGAAAACACCCTGAGACGTCCCTTACGAACCGTTTTAGACATCAACTATCGAAATTTCGGATGGGCGACTGACTTTGGCCGCCCGACACCGACACCAAGACCGAAACTGCCACCGTGTCTCAAAAAACCGACTGAGGAAAGATAAAAATAAAAATAGAAATAAATAAATATTACGAATACTGGGGGAAGCCCCGCACCTCCATGGTCCTGCCAATAAGGCCCACTATCGGGGATGGCAGCAAAACTACGGGAGATAACTCCACGGACCCTCGGCCCGTTGCTTCTTTCATGCCACTCTATCACTCCTTGATGTTGGTTACTAACCTCTGAACGGATATTACATCGTGTGTGGGCCTTCCCAAGCGCCCCAAGGCCAGATCTTGGTCTACCGATAAAATCCACGGGCGCCAAATGCTGACACACACCGTACGAAGGGGTCAGGTGCCGCTCATAACCGTCGCACGCATTATTCGCCACGCCAAACCGCTCCCTTGCTGTTTAAGTGACGAAAACTGAACTTTGACTAAACTAAACTCTGTTCGCCTACTCCCTCATCGAGACGGTGAAAAAACTCTCACTGGTTGTCGAACGCAACGAAATACCCTATGTATCGCGTACTTTGTGTGCCCCAAAGTCCGTTCAGTTAAAAAACGAAAACAAATATAAATTTTCATAGAACTTGCGACACTGGCGGTCAAACCTAACGTCGGCCATAACAATCCTGCATGACGAAAACTCAACTTCGACTAAATTAAACTCCGTTCGCCTACTCCCTCATCGAGATGGTGAAAAAACTCTCACTGGTTGTCGAACGCAACGAAATACCCTATGTATCGCGTACTATGTGCGCCCCAAAGTCCTTTCAGTTAAAAAAAGAAAACAAATATTTCGTAGAACTAGCGATACTGGCAGTTAGACCTAACATTGACCATAGCGATACTTCTTCTGTGCACGCCGCGCCTGCTCGTGCCATGGTCAACTGTGCCGATCACATGAAAAAATACTTAGTCTTGATTTAAACGAAAAAGAAAGGTTCGACCGACAACTGTGTCTGTTGTGTGATATCAAACAAGAAAATTTACGCGCGCCTAAAAACTGCGCGCCCACACACTCTCTATTTCTCCTCTGACGTACAGAATTGGTCACAAAATAAAACAAGCCGCGGCTCATGCAGCACACCCAACTTTTGCTCTCAATTTTCGAATCAAAGCCCGTTTCTGTATCTTGC
Organism: Chara braunii; assembly: GCA_003427395.1. NCBI lineage: Eukaryota > Viridiplantae > Streptophyta > Charophyceae > Charales > Characeae > Chara > Chara braunii. Next base: position 325,515 of record BFEA01000965.1, read on the forward strand.
AAAAACCAGGGTGGATACACTTGTAAGGGTATTCGCACCGACACCGACAAGTCAAAGTAGCAGTATTACATCGTGTACGCACTCACACATCCGTCCATCTGGCCAAAGGATCCCTGATCAGCATTGATTACTCCACTTGGTTCAACTTCCCTTTCCCTGTGATTCCTCTCAGAGTCTTCATCAGAGACCCTGTCAGATAAACTTAAACGCAAGAAGCACCAAGAGACGAACTGCTGTAAGTCTTTTACGTGTCGTAACCATCTTGTTTGTAAGTGTGCTCATGCTCATATGTTCGACTATGTAGCTTTGAAGTCTTAAGGCTGCGGGAGGTGATTGCCCTATTCTCCTTCAGCAGGCAAGAGTTGTGCCAGTCTTTCCATCTGAGGTGAAGTCCCTGAATGCTCCCAACCTTTCCATTGGCCAGCCATACTTTCGTGAACTTTATCAGAATCTTTTGTTGCTTCTCCAGATTCTCCGTCACTTGAATCCTGACTTTCTTCCAATAGGAGAATACTTCAGTCTTCATTAAGGATTTGGTCGTTGCCCACATATTTTCCCACGAACTGTTGGAATTGTCCAATGTTTAGCTGCACCTTTCCTTCCATTTGACCCAAAGTGTTACCTTTCGAATCATGCCAAACCAGATGCGCTCCGACTTGTTAAAGTTAGTAGGAACATTGGTCCAGAGGAGCAGTTGGATTGGGTGTTCGGGGAAGAAAGAGGAAAACGGGTGTTTCCAGAAACCAGATGCTCTTGCTCAGTAGTCAGTAACGACCTTGCATGTGGTCAGGCAGTGTATGATGTTTTCCTGCTCATTGTCTGAGCACAGTACACAAAGATCTGAGCTGTTAGGGTTGTTTTTTCTCCTTCTGATATGCAACCAACTGTACACGGGTAGTGGATTGTAGGCAATGAGCCACTGTAGGCTTCTTATTTTTACCTGGTGTATTGATTTATATTTCTACCAAGGAATTTTTAATATTTGTTTTGCTTTCTGGCACAGTATTTTTTTCCACCTAACTTTGATCACTGGATTTGGGTCCTTTGTCTTTAGTAGTATTCTGTAGCTTATTTTGACTGTGTATTGTGCGATGTGAATGAGAGTTTTGCAATGTATGTTGTTACCGGAGGGCCATGCCCACTCATGAGAATTTCTAGTTTTCTCAAGAAAGGAATACTCTAGGACTCTAGGGGCTTCTAGCAGCTCATTTGAGGTTGTTCTGATGCTGTTATGTTCCGCGACTTGTGGTTGTCCGATGCCAGAACGACGCTGGGTGGAGCTGGGGCGTCTCCCTGTAACCTGCTGATTATGGGGGTGGGGGGCCCAGTAGAGAGATCTGGGATGCTTTGGGGTGGGCATTCCAAGGGACAAACGGGGGTTGCTGTCGGGACGACATTGGCCCGAGATGGGGTGAGTTGTGTTGCCCAGTGACCTAGCAGGTTGAGGGTGTGAGGGAGGCCTGGAAGAGCCTGGCAGGGAACACGACAACTTGGAAAAGTATTGGCTTGGTCTGTTAGATGGATCTTGAGGTTCTGGGTATTGGGTTGATGCCTGTAGATTCCAGAATGATTTTGGTGGTTTAACCGTGTTAGATGGTTTTTCTTCTTTTCTGTGTCTTCAACAAATGTAGTTTCAAATTTCAATAATTTAGCAGTTCTCAAAGTTTTTTTTTTTTTTTTGTTTTTTTTTTTTTAAGCACGTGTTGGGAACCAGGCCCAGCGTCCCATATGAAAGTTTACATAGAATTTTGAAAGTTGAGATACCGGGGCCATTACCCGACTTTGGTTAAGAAAAATTGGGGCTCTTCAGGAAATTACTACGACAAACTTCAGAAATAGGCATAAATTCAGAAAACGACTCAGACCCCCCCCCTCAATCCTCTTTACCTCACTCCGGCAAGACTTATTGCAACAGAGCCACCATCTCCGCTGCTGATGTGCCCTATTTCCATCTTACCAACTAGCCCCCTCACTAGTAGGACGCTTGATATCCCACCATCCTTTTTTTGAAGACCCCACCCACCCTTTTTTTGAAACAGAAAGATTTGCACAATTCAGAAAAGGATTCAAACACCACCAATTAATCCCTTGTACCCCACTCCGGCAAGACTTACTGCAGCAGAGCCACCATCTCCGCTGCTGCTATACCCTATTCCCATCCTACCAGCTAGTCCCCTCACTAGTAGGACGCGTAATATCCCACCATCTCCTTCTCCCACTCTCCTGGATTTTTTTTTTGAAAACGTCTGAGAACACTTGCAGTAATTCAGGAGGTATGGGAATAGACCGCAGAGGTCCTATAAATGCTCCAAAACCCTCGAAATCCCTAACAAACCCTTCCAAAGTTTTCCAACACTGTCTTACTCCTTGCCGAGCTCTTTCAGGTCTCACATCCCCACATCCTGCTGGGTTACAGGGCAACACAACTCACCCCAGCTCCGACCAGCGTCGTCTCAGCAGCAACCCTTGGTTGTCCCGTGGAATGCGCACCCCAAAGCATCCCCAAATCTCTCTACCACGCCTCACGTTCTTGCATCAGCAGGTTATAGGGTAACATCCCAGCACCGACCAGCGTCGTTTTGGCATCGAACAGCCGCAGATCACTGAGTATAACAGCATCAAAGCTACCTAAAACGAGTTGCTAGTAGTCCCCAGAGTCCTAAAACATTCTTAAGACCACCAAACAACCAACATACTTGTGAAGAAAACAAAACCCAACTAAGATTATCCAAGGCTTTCAGACCAAAAACCACCTGCCCCGGTGCATTTCAGCAGCCCAACCTTATCCGTCTCCCCCCGAAACCCCAATACTCAATCTCTACCAGGCCTCATACCCCCAACTGCTAGGTTACAGGGTGGCGCGACCCACCCCAGAAACACCCCACCTGCTAGGCTACAGGGCAGAGCGACCCGCCCTGGCTCCGACCAACGTTGACTAAGAACCAGCCCACCAACAGACAGTAGACCGCCTTCCATCCTCGACGACTCCCCAGATCTCTCTACCAGGTTTCATGCCCCCTTACAACTCGAGTTACAGGGCAGCGCTACCAAGCCCCAGCACCAACCAGCGTCGTTCTGGCCTCGTCCATTTGCAGACCACTAGGACCAACGGACGTCGGCAGATAACAGACAAGCCACCAATCCTCACCATAGTTGTGGTTCCCATCATCCAGCTCCTCCAGGCATTGATTGCAATCAGCCAACAAAATTCATTCTCATCCTTACTCCGGCAAGACTTACTGCGGTTGAGCCACCATCTCCACCGTTGTTGTACCCTATTCTCGCCCTACAGGCTAGCCCCTTCGCCTCAGAGCGCGTTGTCGGACAAAATACCCTTACAAGGGTATTTTGCCATGTCTTTACTTCGGCACGATGACGACATCAGCTACCATGACGTAGCCTGTCTGGAAACAAGAGGGGTGTGCACGCTTGGCGTGACACTGGGAGCAAAAATTCCTCGGCCACTGAGGTCGGGGGAAAAATCGGTGAGAAAATTTCATTAAGTGTGTGCGCGCGTTACTATAACGCGCGCCGTGGTGATTATGATCGATAGTAATGCCCCTCGACGGAAGAGGTCGAAGGGTCAGTTGGACTGATGATTGTGTCAGGTAGGACTATGACACGCACTGAGACTTGGTCCGGTGCCTGTCTTCCTTCCAGTACTGGGGGTTCTAAAAATTTCGGTCTTTGTCTTTCCCTACTCGGCCTCCGAGTTAAGTACCCGTTGCATCTACCTCTACTTAGTGAGGTACCGACCTACCTGCTACTTGAGTGTTTTCCACTATTCTAAAGTGTCGAGGGTTTTCTTTTCCCCGCCACTTGAGTGTTTTCCCAACCACGACCCTCGATGTCACGATTACAAGTAAGTACCAGTCTGCGGGGCCTCCCAAGCAGCCAAGTACCCTTGCAGGCCACACACTCACATATTCAAACCGACAGGCGTGCGGACCGGCGCGCATGCACACGCACAAACTTCAAAATAAGCTCATGCCGCTTGATTGGGCTGAGCCGGAGCTCTATAGATATTAGAGCTGCTCCCTTACTTTTCGAAGTGGAAGCTAGCTCAGTAGGTATTGGTGCAAAGCTATCATGTGACAGACCCAGGGATCGAATCTGCCCAACCACCAAAGCTAGCTCCTTTTTTACAAGGAGGTTTATTTTAGTCTTCGATCGGTTGAGTTAGCCGAGGCTCAAGCCCGCGACCTATAGATCCGAGTCAGGTAGATTCAGTAGATTACAATTAGCCCCGTTTGAAAAAAAAAACAAAAACAAAAAAAAAACAAAAAAAAACGGGGCATGCCACTTGGCAAGGCAAAGGTGGTTAGTGGTTAGATTCTTTGTTTTCTTTTATTTCTTTTCTTTTATGTTTATTGGTTAGATTTCGTTTTCCGTTTATTTATTTTCTTTCTTTAGAATTTCGTCCCGTTATCTTCTTGGTGGATTCGTTTTTACGAATCTACAGCGGAAAACAGGGCGGATGCAGTTTTGTAACACAGCCAACGAACTTGCCGAGATCGTGAGTGAAGCGGCCTGGACATCGACGCCAGATGATCACGGAGCTCGGAAACCGGGGGAGCATCCTGGACACTTCGGGAGAGTAGTAGAAGAGCGAGACTCATGCGGAGAGGTAGCGCGAGGAAGAAGCGCGTGCAGTCAGACAAGCGCGATGACAAGTAGAAGAAGGGGAAGGTGGAGGAAGAGAGAGTAGGAGAAGAAAGAGAAAGGAAGGGGATTCAACGCGACGGGAGAGATTGTTGTAATTATCGATCTTGAACGAGGAATGCCTAGTAAGCGMGAGTCATCAGCTCGCGTTGATTACGTCCCTGCGCTTTGTATACACCGCCGTCGCTCCTAYGATTGAATGGTCCGGTGAGGTGTCTGGACTGCGGTGATCTCGGCGGTTTGTTCGCCAAGGGTGCTTTGAAAAGTTCATCAAAACCTTATCACGAAGAGGGGAAAGAGGAAGAAGAAGAGGAAGGAGAGAGAGAAGAAGAAGAACTGGAGAAGGAATACTGACCTGACCAAGTGACGACGACGAACGACAAAGGACAGACACGATTGCGTGGCCAGCTACAACGAGGAGCGAAAGAAGAGAATAGCGGGTAAGTCCTTCTATCGCGACCGAGTCCCCGATGATGAGCAAAAGATAAAATAGATATCTAAATAACTAAATAACTAAATAAATAAATAAATAAATAATAAAATAAATAAATAAATAAATAAATACAAATGAACCTCCTGCTACAACATGGGAGTATACATCGTCGTTGTACTCATCCAATGGCGAACCTTCGCCCTGGCTTGACCGCTTGACCACTGTGTATATGCTATGTGTGTGAAAGAGAGGAAAATAGAGTGAGAGAGTGCTTCTTCTTCCTCTTCTCAGTCTGCCTTCTCCCTCTTCCCCTCTCGCTGCCTACTTCTCAGTATCGATGGGTTACGAAAGAGAGAGATGTCATGAGACTTGACGACATTGGCTTCAGGCTTGACTTCGGGATTCACACATTCGATAAGAATTGTCTAGGACCTGTGCCGCAGATTTTAAGTCGATGACATCTCCCGCCTTCTCCTCCCCTCTGTCTCTTCCTTGTCCTCTCCGACTGTGTATGGGAAAGGAGGAGGAATGACGTTTCTTCCTGTGTGAACGCCAGACTTCGTGCCATGGAGCAATGAAAGCTTATATTGGGACTGCATTGCAACATCGATTGTTCAGATCATTGGTACCTAAGTCTTCCGCTACACTATCGTGTATTGTGTAGGTGAGGTCGATTCTTGCTCTGGTCTGCACCTTTTACTATATACAACGCATGTACACATAGTGAAAGGAGAGAGATCAAGGAGGGGAGGAGAAACGAGAAAAGGGGGGGGGGAGGAGAAGGTGAAAGGAGAGAGAGAGAGCGATCAAAAAGAGAGAGAGAGAGTGCTTCTTCCTCTTCCCAGTCCACCATCTCCCTCTCGCCCTCTCGTTACCTGACTTCACTGCTTCGGCAGACTGTGAGCAAGAGAAAGAGAAAGTTTGGTGGCATTTAGGATCCAAACTCGACATTTGGACTACAGGCATTTCGACGAGGGATTATGTGGGACTGTACGACTTCTCCATCTGATCCCCTCCTCGTCGTCTGTGCATGATACGGATCTGGCGCATTCTTCCCGTGTGTAGCGCCAGGGCCCTCCATACCGTGTGATGAGCATGACGTATGTTTAGTCTGAGTTGAAACATAGGTTGGGTTGGTCATCGGTTTCCTAGCATTCTGCTTCGCTAACTATTACTACGCAATAAAGGTCAGGACAGGTCTTATGTCTAAATCTTCCCTGCGCTATCCAACACCATCTTAAACGTATCGGAATGCGCATTGATAGTTGAGATTCCACTTGCACATTGTCCATTCAGTCTTTTAGTCACGTTGCGGACCTCGACTATTGCGTACATCACCCATCAGGGATATAACAGAGAGGGAGAGACGGAGGAGAGAAAGATCGAAGGTGAAGAAGAGGGGGAAGATTGAAGAAAAAGGAGGAGGAAGGTCGAAAAGAGATAGGAAGGAGATAGGAGAGAAAGTGGAAAGAAGTAGAGAAGAGGTGAGAGAAGGGAGATCTAAGGAAGAGAGAGATCGACGAGAGGTATGTGAGGGAGGGAGCGAGAGAGTGAGAGAGAGAGAGAGAAAGGGAGAGTTCGTTTTCCTTCCTCCTCTAAGTCCACCACCCCTCACCCTCACGCTACACGGTCTATCATCATTTGTAGGCCACTACTAAAGAGAGTTTTTCTTCTCCCTCATCTAAATCCGCCGTCTCTCTCGCCCTCTCGCATCCGGCTTCTCAGTATGTGCGAACTACGAGCGAGAGAGAGAGAGAGAGAGAGGGAGAAAAGAGAGATTGGAGGGGACATGCACAACTAACTCAGAATCACGCTACTCACATCAGTCACGTTAGAACAGATTGAGTGAATCTTGCAACGAGACACGGGAATATGCATACTACATGCATAGGTGTATGTGCGTGTGTGTAGGAGTGTGTGTGTAAGAGAGAGGGAGAGACGATTAGTCTCCAACCTTGGCCTACAACTAAGTCCCCTACCCACGGTTCGACGCACGCTACTTGGATCGATAGAAACGAGCAAATCAAAGAGTGACAGGGTAAATCTCCCCGTTTCAGCAGAAGTTTCATTCCGAATCGCTCGTCCTACCGACATGGAATGCGTGTATGTGTGAGGCATTCATGATTCACTTAAGGAGAGAGAGGGTTCTTCTTCTCCCTTCTCTCAGTCCACCTTCTCCTTCTCACCCTCTCGCCACCTGACTCTTCAGCATCAGCAAACTACGACAGAGAGGGAGAGAGTTGTGACTCGAGACTCGACGGCATTGGATCCAGACTCGATATCGAGATTCCGACACTGGACTGAGATTATTTGGGACTTGTATCATAGACTGGTGTTGACTGCACACCCATCTTTCCCGCTCCTTCGTCTAACACCCGTCCTCTTCGTCTGATGCCCTTCTCTTCGTTTGTGCGTGTCTGGACCTGGCGCACTATTCCTGTGTATAGTGCCAGACCCATCACACCGTGTGATAAGAATGATGTATGTTTGGTCTGCTTACGACGTTAATTGGGCTAGTCATTAAGAAGCCTAAGTATTCTGCTGCGCTATCTTGCACTACGTGATAGAGGTCAGTCCCGGTCAGGTCAGGACCTGTATCTAAGTCTTCCGTTACGCTATCTATAACTCGTATAACAGGTCGATTCTTATTCTGGTCTCTACCTTATTGTATGTAACGCGCATGCACGTAGTGAAAAAGGGAGAAAAGACTCACTGTAGCGGACCCACCAGGTGTGGTGCTCCACTAGTGACGGAGATGGAGATGGAGGAAGAAGAGGGAGCAAGATGGCACAACGCAGCTCCCCACGCAAGACTCCAACGCACGTGCTCTAAAATGTGCAAGTGAGGAATGAGCCTGAAAACAGACAATGGCTGGGGTATACCCCAGCGGACTGATGGGACTGGACTGGACTGGCTGGTACCGACAGAGGTACCGGCCTGGACTGGCCTACCCCGAATATAACACAGGCCTGTGAGAACAGGCCAAGGGGCTGGTCTCACAGGCCAACCCGAGGTCCGCTACACGATCCTCGACCTGTGATGGATCGCCTAGATACAAACATGCTTCCGCCAAGAAGCGGAACTCTACCAAATAAAAGAAAAACTGAGTAGTCTAGGATGCGGAGCAAGCTCCATGCTGAGTCTATGCGATGCAACCTATGATATAAAATGTCACAAAACAGCAATGTCACAGCTAACAGCCTAAGTGAAAGTAGGAACAACTAACTAACATACATGTCCTAGGAAAGCAAAAAGTAGTGACAACTAGATCCTAGAATGTTGGAGGCACTAGCCTCAGTCTGGTAACAACTGACTAGTGTATAAGTCCTAAGAACAGCAAAAGCATAACAACTAAATCCTAGAAATGTCGGAGGCAGTAGCCTCAGTCTGAGAGCAACAAAGCAATCAACA
>BFEA01000966.1:11800-22427 GCA_003427395.1 Chara braunii
AATCATCGAGACACATCATTATTCAAAAGTAGAGAAGAGAGGGGGAAGAAGGGGGAGACGAGTCGAGATAAGGGAGGATCAGATCTGCAAGAGAGACATTCGACATGACCGCTGTACATTCACACCAAAGATAAAGGTCCGCGACAACAACGGTGCATTCGTCATTAATTCCAGTATGGCCCGTGGCCAAACACTCATTGAACTCCAATCATCGATTCTCATACCCGCACCGACGATCCCGACTGTCGCATGCTAACTCTCACCACTGCGATCGTCACCCCCCTGTCGTAAACTCGACACGGTTTGCCCAGATCCCATAGTCCGTCGTGGCGATCAAGCCCGCAACCGGCCAGCCTATCGCCAGCCCGACAAGACTTTCCAACTCGCATCAACACACTCTGCCTAGCCACTGCTTCCCGGAAGCTGGCTTAGGAGCCGAGAACATAAGAGAGGTTTGCGGGCGCGCTTGCGGGTTTTATAGTTGCGAGAAAGGAGATAGAAGGGGGAGAGGGCGGGGGGTTGGGAGGAGAAGGAGGGGAGGACTTTGAGGCGAGTGCTCCGTGAACGCCATGTTGATTCCTTGGAACTCAAGGTTCAACCAATCAGATTCGTCGTGCGATAGGTAAGTCCTATCGATCCACACAAATGATTGGTGAGCGGGAGTTATCGATGGATCGACGGGGCGTCATACACCAGACTCAGAGGGTGAGAAGAGAAAAAGGCCCGAGAGGTGGCGCAAGACGGGTCCAAGATTCAGACGATCCAGAAAGGGAAATGGGCGCGCAAAGAGCAAGACGGGGAGGGGGGGGGAGAGAAAGAAAAAAAGGTACGAGGAGAGAGGAAGAGGAGGGAGAAGGAAAGGGAGCGTGGGAGCGAGCGATGCGGGGGACAGAGGGGAGGAAGTTGTTGCATGCGCAGCGCCGTCAACAAAAAAAGAGAAAAGACACTGAAACAGTTACAACTTGCCTCTATCCTAATTCAAAATTGAAATCACCATATCCGCGCGCGATAGAGCGACACGGGAAAAGGAAATCCTACGCCTATTCGTTTCCAGATGAAATTCCGAAAGTTTTCCCCGACGCGGCCAAGAACATTCACACATTCAAAAAGGACACGTCGAAGTTCCGCTTGTTCCGGAATTCCCAACTGCCGAGCTCAATTCCCAGTGCGCTCGCTTAGGCGCACGTAGATGCCCATGTATTTCCCGATTTTGCAAAAAGAAAAACAGAACCCAGCAGTCGAAGAAGTTCTCAAAAAAAGAAAGGAAAAAACAAGAAATCGAAACGGGGTTTTCATGGGGTTGGTATGATACAAGCAAAAGAAAGGGTACAAATATGGCACGGGGTCGGGAAGTGGTTCGTCACATATGTGACTCGCAGGGGGTTCCAAAATTATGCGATCTCCTGATTGCATGTCATGGCGAAAGAAAGACAAGAGAACAAAGTGATGCTTGAGGAACCAAGCGTATCAACAGAGAAAAAGAAGTACAAGGAACCATAACCGGGTCGTGGATGAGATGGCGACAACATCCGTGGCAAGATCTCCGGAGCCCTGTCATATGCTACCCTCTGCCTCGTGGAGATCGTCCAGGTGACACCATCATGGTCCACCTGATCTCCATGCGCTCTGCACCCCTGCTTGTTGCCGTCCGCCGAATCGGCAAGTAGGTTGACGTCATCGTCGATGGCGTGATCTTCGCGAAGCTTACCGATTCGTGCCGATGAAGGGAGGGGGGGGGGGTTCAAGTGAAAGGGGATCTACCACCGCCTAGTTGGAATAGGCCWGTAGAGGCAGTACATGCCGGGGATCTCGYGGGGGTGACRGGGAGGGAGTGGGGGYAGGAAGCGATTCGTCCCTTCCATCSTCACAGGGAGCTCCTCATATCGGRCGATTCGGTGGAAGCGGGGGAAATGATCGCTACTGCGGGGGAGGGAGGCGAGAAAGTCGTGATAGAAGGAGGAGAGGGTACGGAAAAGCGCCGCTCGAAAGATCTCGAAGTGGCGGCAAGCGGGGATTGTCCTTGTGGCGACGCAGTAAACTTCTATCACGTTGGATTGCTCCCATGCAGCGTTGAACAGCAGGAGATGCCAGCAGAATGTGGGAGCAACGGACTTAAGGGAGGCGTGGGGGTGGACGGTGGCGAGTAAACGGGTAGAGTAGTAATCACGGAAGAGATGGGGATGGAAGGGATGAGAAGGGAAGGTGATGGGGGTACGGATCTGCTCGAGGGTGAGGAAATCAAGGGGTCGGCGGGACAGAGTGCGAGGACAAAGGCCTATCGCCCGCATCGGTACGTGGACGCACTGGGGGACGGGCGGGGCTAGAGGGGGAGGAGGATCTGCTCCTTCTCCGTTGCGCAGTACTTGAGGTGGCGGTTGCAGGTTTGCCATCTTCGGGCTTTGGCGGCTCCGGATCCCTGATCGGATTGTTGTCGATGCGCAGGCTGGCCCTGCTGGCGAACTCCAGTTGTCGCTTCCCGGTGGCAATTTCCTCGCGCCTTCGCTCYGCTTCCGGATCYTCCGCCTCCGTTCCYGYACGCGTCGCTTCCTCCGGCGGGGCTTCCCACTCAGATCCGGCTTCTTCTTCCTCCTCACTCAGCTCGCCTTCTCTATGTTCATTATAGCTTCCCTCCTCCGGTATTTCCTCGTCGTCGTTTTCTTCTTCGTCGTCGCCGTCGTCGATCACCACTTCTTCTGCCCTCGAGTTGAAGGCGTAAGGGATGATCTCGTACGACTTCAGATACTCCTGCCGCGATGGTAGTGTATCCTCGTCCCTAGGTTCCTCCAAGCACGAAGTCCACTGAACGTACGGATCCAAGAACCGTTCGAAAATGTACGGAGCAGGACTGTTGTCACTCTGAAAGTAGATGTCGGGCGAGAGATCGTCCGCCAATTGCACGATCAGTGCGATGAGTTCCTGTGCAATCAACTGACGGCGACCTGGTCGTACCGATCCAAAGAGGAATCCAATAAGATCTCCTTCCGCGTTAGTCCTCCAACCCTGTATGATCAGCAGCTCCGGATTCTCGATCCACGCGGGATGCTTGCTAGTGCCCGTCCACTTCACCCGTTCTCTGGCCAAGCAGAAGGACAGCTCCTCAAAAATTTCGCGCCACAGCCGCCAATGTCCAGGGTTGATAAGAGGGACCGAAAGAGGTTCGAATGAGAAGGAGAGAGAAGGGTGGAGATCGGATTGCCAGAAGGTGGGGAAGAGAGAGGAAAGACCAAAGATAAGGAGAGGGGCGAGAAGATTAGCGTGGTTCATTGGGGATGGGGGAAGGGGACGAGGGTTGGGATCACAACTGGCCGCTCGCGTGGTGATCGGCGAATATCGTCAAGATCCGATGCAAAGATCGAGATGATGTTATACCCCTCCCGGGCGAGGACGTGCTGCCACACGTTGGACACTTGCTCCGTCCACTCGCGCAACGAAGCCAAGATTGCGGTATGCCGCAATGGATTGACCGAGCTGATGTCGCCGGTGAATCCTGCCACCGTGGTGACGTGGCTCGTTCTGGGACCCGCTCGCCGATGAACTGTAGTAACTTCTGCGAACACTATCGCGTGAGGGCTTCCTTCTATCCGAAATGCGGCGGCGACACAGATACCTTCGTCGCAGAAGAATCGCATCAAACGGCAGAGATCTGTATTGAGCCGGGGGTAACAAACTTGCTGAATCTCTGAGATGTGGTCACGTGGTTGCCGTAGCTGTGTGTCAAGAACCCGCTCCGTGATAAAACTCATGACGAGGTCCGAGAGGAGGACGAGGGACAAGAGGGAGAAAGAGAAGAGAGGGTTAGATCGTCGTCGTTTTCCTTGCTTTCCAAGAAAGAGGAAAGAGGAAGATCAGGGGGAGGAAGAGGGCGAAGGTAGGAGATATGTCGGATGATGGGGACATAGTTATGGCTGGCACTAGCCTCAGGCGTGATACGCACCATGTTGGCGCCGTTGGGTCCAAGCTCGATCACGCGAAAGCAGCCAGAAAACTTGGGAGCGAGTTTCCGGCCTCGTGCACATTTACGTGCCTGCACTAGGTCCCCTAATTTATATTGATGTTGAGGCCCGACATTTCCATTCCGAGCCTCGTAGCTACGGACATGTCTACCGTGCGCCAGTTCGGTCATCCTTTGTCTTTTTCGGGCTAGCTTCGGAACGGCCCGTTCCATTAAGTCGGCGTTCCTTTTAGCCTTAGCTTTGAGGTCCGCACGCGTGTCTCTACCCCCTGCTTCAGCAATTTATGAGTTACCCCGGTAATCGACATAGGGGAGGCTATTAGTTCGAAGCTGAAAGGGGGTAAACCCCGTGGATTCGTGAGGAGTGGCTCGGTGGATCCCGACGATCTGATATATGATTTCGGGCCGCTAAGTTCCTGCGAAGGGCAGTTTTAATCATACGGTTGGCATTCTCCGCCAACCCGTTCGACAGGGACACGTGGGGTGCAGTATGTCGGAGCGTGACGCCCCTTCGCGCAAGTAGTTCTTCTACCTCACCTTTAAATTCAGATCCATTGTCGGTTACAATTTCTTTCGTATCTAGATGGGTATAGAGGAACCGCTCGATATACATGGCTATTTCTGCGGCCTTTCGGGTCTTACAGGGATAGACTTCGATGTATTTAGAAAAGTGGTCAATTAATCCTAATAAAATAGAATATTCACAGCGGTTTGAGGGTGGCACGTCAATATCTGTCGTTTCCATACTGACTCGCTGGAAAGGATGCTCTACTTCCGTTCGTACGATCATGTTTGGTCCCCGTATAGGGGCGCGATCAGCGGCACAGACCAGACAGTTAGCGACAATGTATTTGACATCATCTCATATATTGGACCAGAACCATCGGTTCTGGTCTACTGTTGCCTCCGTGATCCATATCGCAAAATGAGCGATCTGTTCCTCGTGAGCAACTCGGATCCAATCGTATCTCTGGAAGGGATGGGGAGCTGTCAGCCACGAACCCGATCTGTCTGTTTTACGCTTTTCCAAATGGTCGTTCATCCATCGATAGTTCCGAGATCTCTCGGTCGCCCTACGTCGGTCGTGTTTGGTGAGGTGACCCAATGGTAATCCTGCTAATTTTGCCAATAAGATTTTATCCGTCCAAACTTCCACCCGTCGGTATTTTTCGTCGTATTCAGGGTCGTCCGTACGGGCAGCCTCGAACCGAACCTCCGTGGGGAGTTTGTTCGTTCTACACAGGGGGCACCTCCATTCCTTGCTACTCGTCCGATATCGAATGCAGGCCCCGTGCACACGATTGACACACGTGGCACATTCTACCCAATAGACAAACCCAGTTTCGAAGGGATGACAATCGACTCCATAAACCCGGGCATTACACGTGCAAAAATAACAAAATTTATCGGGGAGGGTGGCAAAGAAAGCAGAGGAAGTCAGAGGGGCAGAATTAGTAGGGGAAGAAGGGGTTGCAGACATGACGACAAAGGGGAGGAAATGAAACTGAATAAGGGAGAATGAATTATTCCGTGCGTCACTTACGGCTTCGACATGGTCGCCACTTGGCCGTACCGAGGCCCGATCTCTTGCGCAGGTTCGTTCCACAGAATCACCTTCTCACTCTTCATAACCTTTTCAGGTCGGTGCAATCGCGTCAATCCATCCGCGTTCCCGTGTTTCTCGTGCTTCCGATGACGGATGTCCAAGTCCATGCTCTGCAGCACCGTTGCCCATCGCCTGATCATGCCCGGGTAATCCTTCGACTTTTTGAGTGCCAAGAGGGGCTCATGATCAGTCACCTGAGTGAATTTTCGTCCGAAAAGATAAGCACGAAAGTGACTGATTCCCTAGAGAGTTGCGTAACATTCTCTCGTCGGAGCGGCGTAGTGGCGCTTGCAGGCGGGCACTGATTTGGACGCATATTCTATCACACCCTCGCGCCCGCTTGGTCCCACCATGGCGAGGATCGCCAAAATCGCCTCTGGCTGCCAATCAGTGATGAGAACAAAAGGCTCTTCAGGATCTGGTCTTATAAGGACCGGAGCCGAAATGAGAGCGGCCTTGAGTTTGAAAAATGCTTGATCGCACTCCGGTGTCCAGATCAACGGTTGATCCTTGCGCAGCAGATTTGTGAGGGGTCCCGCAATCGCCGAGAAGCCCTTGATAAATCTTTGGTAGTACGAGGCTAGGCCTAGAAAGGCGCGAACTTGCGTGATAGTGGTGGGCACCGATGCGTCCCTGACAGTTGCCACCTTTTGTGGCTCCGGTTGGAGTCCCTTGTCTGTCACCACGTGTCCTAGGAAGGAAATGGTGGTGAGAAAGAACTGACACTTCTCCAGCGCCACCTTGAATCCTGCATCTCGTAACGCATGAAGTGCCCATTCCATGTGTTGTGCGTGCCCTTCGTAGGAGCTCGAGTACACCAGGATGTCATCCATGTACACAGTCACGTAGTACTTGATGATGCTCTGTGCCAAACGAGTCTTCCGTACAAAATTCTGAAAAGTCATATTCATGGCTCGTTGGAAGGTCGCAGGGGCGTTACAGATACCCATCGGACATCGAATCCACTGCCACGTACCTTCGAAAAGCACAAACGCCGTTTTCGGACGATCTTCCTCTCGAACAAGAACTGATGGAACCCATGGCGAACATCAAACTTGCTCAAAAATCGAGCACTCCCAATCTCATCCAACAACTCATCAATTCGGGGGAGGGGGTACACATCTTTGATCGTGATATCATTCAATTTCCGATAGTCAATGCAAATGCGAATCCCTCCGGCCTTTTTAAGCACGATCACTACGGGAAAATACCAAGGACCTATCGCGGGTTCGATCCAACCATTGGCTTCGAATTCTTTAATCCGCTGAAAAGCAGCAGGTCGTTGAGCTGGCGAATATCGGTAAGGAACGCAACTAATGGGTGGATGGTCTCCCGTAAGAATGGCATGCTCGATCACATTAGTTAAGCCGATGTCGTTATCGTGCACACTCAATGCATCTGCGTAACCATTCAACACACAAATTAATGATTTTCGCAGTTCCGCGGGAACGTGACCTGGGAGGGTGATAGTCGATTCCTCGGACATCTTAAGGGGCACATCGACCCACTCAATCGGTCGTTCCCACCGCTCATGGACACTATAGAAAACGGAGCTACTGGTCCGAACAGAAAAGACAATTGCTATCATCTAGGAGTCAGCGGGGCTGATCCTCTCCGTTTCTTTAGTTTCAACGTCGGTCTCTGAACCAACCGAAGTCGGTTTCACAGTTAGCTCTGTTAGATCCGTCATTTATTGCATTAGATTCGGAACGTCACTTACCGGTGATTCCGCTTCTTGTTTAATCAAAGCGACGGTGGCTCATGTCGTTAGTAATGATCGGGGTGGAAAGACAGAAACGTCCAAATACTGTTCCGTTTGCTGATAACGCGTTCGTAAGGAAAGAGCTCCCTTGTACAAAGTGCGAGGGGGTTCCAAATCATCAGCCAGATCGGAAACTTGTAATATGGATTCCCCGAGGAGGACTAAAGGACTGACCTGGGTTGTTAGAGGCGTGAATGCACTGTCTTCAGAATCCGCGTGGAAGCTTCGAGCGGTGTCGGGACGCACTCGAAATTCTTCGGGGGTTTCATGTTCGAAAAGTTTAACCAGATGCTTCCATTCCTCTTTATTGGGCATCTCTTCTTCGTATTCCTGTCCCCTGATCTCATTACCGTCTTCCGAGGAAGTGCATTTCTTGGAAGTAATGCATCGAATCATCCCTATTTGGGCCGAGTTAGGGACCCGTTTTACTGCTCGGGTAGAGACTCGCAAAGGGACAGTTTGAGGTTTTCCCCCAGTTTGTGTGAGCACCAGTTGTTTTGAATCGAAATGCAATCCTGCGCCTACCGCCATCGCCCATGGTAGTCCTAACAACTCAGAATAGGAACGTACATCTATTACAAGTGCGTTAACAAGGACGTGTACTCACACGACCTTTACAGCCACGTTCTCGATAATGCCTACAATATTCATTGCTTCCTCGTCGGCCGAGACATAATTGTCTTTGCTAGATTGAGGAAGAATGGATCCAAGTCGTCCCGTCTTTTTAACAGTTTCTAATGATATGGCCACTGCAGAAGACTCTGTATCTATTACGACATTAATCGGCTTACCCCAAACTTCACAATCACATTCCGCACTTTTCCATAGTACTGGCCGAGCTCATACGAAGTGGTCTTTTTCTGCTAAAGAGATGGCGGCTATGCGCGCGGCTTCAGGTTCTTTAGTCTCCGGCTCCGGGGATACCACTTCCTGTGTTTCTTCTTTCTTCTTCATAATCCGTTGTATGCGTTGATAGGTGAAACGCTTTTGATTTTTCTGGCAAAATTGTAAAAGTTTATCGTTGGCCGCTTCAGATATGGTGAGCAGATGCCCTACGGGGATAGGAACGCGGATGTCCAACTGCTTGAGCGTTTTCAGTACATCAATGTCTCCTGTCCGAAACTGCGGTCCTGGATTGGATTCGCGATCGACCCACTCGATATCATCTGAGACCGATCGGATCGCTTCGATCATGCCTGCGAGATGGAGATACTCGAGGGGATCGACCACGTCAGCGGCGTCAGAGGAAGAGGCTCCTGAAGTCGATGCCCTTGCCATCGAAGGGGAAGGCTGTTCTGGAGTATACGCTACGAGCCCATCTCCTTGGTCCGTAACCATCAGAGCGGTCACTCGTCCTTGATTAAGGGCGACAGGGGCCGCAACAGGGGGAGGCTGATTGTGTTTCGGCTGTGGATAGTCTCGGGCGAAGTGCCCGGGCTGTTTGTAGTTAAAACACTCGATCTTTCCGGCCGGATTAGTCAGATGAGGAAACTGAGGGGCAAATCCTGGAGCAGGTGGAGCAGGTAAGAGCGGGAAGGAAGCAGGGGCAGGCCGAGCGGGAGCCGGGTTAGGCTTAAGCAGCCTGCTCATTATTTGTTCCATTCGTTCCATGTAGGCTGCCAGCATTTGGATCAAGTTACTCATCCATTCGGACTGCTTGGTAGTGACCGTATGGATCAGCTGGGCAAGATGCAAACTAGATATGGTTGGCGAGGGGGGTTCAAGGGAGATTCCGCTTTTGATTGTCGCGATCGATTGATTCACGGAGGGGGGGGGGAGGAAGAAGCAGGCGGGATATCGAAAACGATTCCGCCGGGAAGATCATGGTCGGGGCGAGGGTAAAATCGTTCGACTACCTGCAACCACGATCGCCTTTTAGCCGTTACATCTCGTATGGTATCTGTAATGTCTTCGTCTCCCTGGCTGATATACTTTTTCGTATCAGCCAGGTTTAACTCTAACGCTTTAGTTATGATAACCGATAACGGGTGTGTTTTCGGCGGAACCTTTTTCTGTAGCTTCCCTTTCAATGTCGAACTTCGTAAGTGATCGATGAACAAATTTTGAGCGGATTTCTTGTCCTGTCCGGATTTGTCCAATGTGGTTTGAAATCTATCGCCGAAATCGGGTAACAGTTCTCCTCGTCCTTAAAGTCGGCTTTTGAGTTTGTACCAGGCAGCATCTTCACTTACCGCATCAAATTGAGCCAAGAAAGCTTGCTTGAACGCATCCCAATCCACCCACGTATGTTTCCTGAACCAATCATGCGACGTATTGCGGAGTAGCGATGTCAGAGCCCGGGGAAGGTCGGCGGCGATGTAGTTTTGAGCCTCAACCGCCTCCAACCAAGCCTCGGGTTGGGTAAGGTAAGGGAAGAAGGGAAAGGGGGCAGGGATGCTAACGATCGCCCTAGTACCGTCCACCATTGGTGTTGCTAGCGCAGCCGCACTGAACTGAGACCTGGTTATGGGGCGTTCTCGACGAGCTAATTGAGGATCTTTCCTGCCTCTCGCTAGTTCGACTTGCTATCATCAGAACCAACACGTGTCGGCTCCGATACCAACCTCACACCCTGTGTTGTCTTCCGTTCGGAGTGTTAGATGTGCGGAAAGAGGCCCAGAAAGACAGCAAGATGGGGTGCGCCAAGGATTTTTTAGAATTAAGTGTGGGGACACAAACGAAACTGAAATCCCCCGTGTTAGTCCGATGAAGCGGGAGGAGGAAAAAATCCGAATTCAATCCAAAAAATATTGTCGCACTTCCCACTGGGCTACGGCCCGTCGTTTAGAACAGAAGGGCTTTGGCACGCTTCGCGTGTCTCGTTTCCGTATCAAATCCTGTCTTCGTTCGTTGGTTAGTTCCGAGTAGGACGTGGACGGTCTCAGCCGCGTGGCTCTTTCCTTGTGCTCCTCTTCACTCCGTATCCGGTAGTGAAAGCCTTATGACTCGTAGCGATCGAAACGCCGGCATTCGGTGCACAGAGTGCGCGGCCAGTGGGGTTCTACTGCCGTCCACGGAATGACGATCAACTCATTAAATGGCAACAATACCGAGTAAGGTGAGAAGTGCGTATCGATAATAACAAACCCGGCTTCTACGAACCCAGAACGGCGGTTAGCCGGAGGGAAGTAATACTGCCCGCCGATTTGTGCTACGGCTTCTCGCACGTCCCACTCGCACACACGTGTCCTTTTCTCACTGTAAGGAAAAGCTCGCGTTGGGATGGGAGATACGGGAGGCTGGCGCCCAATTGAAGGGTACTTGTCAGTCCACATGTCAATCAATCACAAAATATCCTGAGACAACA
>BFEA01000966.1:53032-66556 GCA_003427395.1 Chara braunii
AGATACAAGACATGGAGTGTGTCGAGGGGGTAGAGCATGCCACGGGTGCAGAGGCAAAAAAAGGGGGGAACAGAGAGAGAGGGGGGGGGGGGATCACATCACGCAGATGCATAATGTGAAGGAGGTAAGTGGAAATAGTGAAGACGGGGGTCGGGGAGGCATGTTGGGAGGGCAAAACAGAGCGGGAGGAGGAGAGTTCGAGAGGAAGGAAAAACGAAAAATTAGCGAAGGATAATAAGGGGAGAAATAAGAGGAAGCCGCAAACGAGGCTGGTACAAAAATTAGGCGGTTGTGCGCATTTAAGCCCTCGTGGGTCGTCTGGAGGCGGAAGCCCCACCCCTCGTTGCGCCTCCTGGGTTCTTCTTCTTCCTGCCCTTACCACTCTTGGTGAGTGTAGATTGCGCGAAGTTTTCTGGCGAAATGTGAATGACAGGTGGA
Organism: Chara braunii; assembly: GCA_003427395.1. Taxonomy (NCBI): domain Eukaryota; kingdom Viridiplantae; phylum Streptophyta; class Charophyceae; order Charales; family Characeae; genus Chara; species Chara braunii. The sequence goes on from BFEA01000966.1 coordinate 53,471, forward strand.
GGAGTAAGCCCCCTAATAATCATGAGAGGTTGCTGGATGGAAGGGGGTGAGAACCGGCAACCAGGCGGCCGGAGGTGGGGTTGATTGTCGAACCCCGGTCGGGGGTGCATTGAAGATGGTGTTGCCATGTTGTAGAACCTTCCCTGCTTGCGCTGTCTGGTTGGCGGGCCCGGCGGGCTGCTGTTGGGTAGGGTGGGGCGGGGGAGGTGGAGGGGGAGGAGGTGGAGGGGCGTCGTCGGCAGGCCGGGCTCTCTGAAAATTGAGCGTGGTTTGGTGCGGACCCTGTGCCCCCCCGCTTCTCTTCCGTAATGCGGAGCGCGGAGAGCTGAGTGGGACCCTGGTTGGCCTTTCGGGAATCCGAGCGGAGAGCATGATGCGCGCAAGTGCCGTCGGGATCAGGTAGCTCCAGAGGTGTTCCTCTTTCAGAACGCCTTCTGCGTTCAGGGTTAGATCTCCTTCGAGCTCCTTGGCGTATCCCATCGTCAAGTCCCTAAGGAAATTGAAACTAATGGCTGCTAGCACCACATCCCTCCATGTCGTCCTAAGATAGTGTATGAGCATTGACGTCCGAATCTTGATTGAGGACATGTTGGGAAAGAGGATGTCCTGGTGCGCTAATAGGTACCAGATAACGTGATCAAACCACAGGAGGGTATCCCCGCAGTCCTTGTTCTTATMCTTCTTGCACTTGCACTTCAGATATGGTCTTCCCACACTCCATACCTTCCTCAGGGTCCTTAGATCGTGCTTCCCCTCCTGCCTGATGCCCTTCTGCCACATGCTAGAATTTGTATCCCCACGTTTATCGGGATCGAGCTCACGCATGGGAGAAAATTTCAGATCCTGGGGATCCAGAGGGCTGACCCTACCGCAATACTTCAGTTTTTCTTTCAAAATAAATGTCCTACACAGTCTAACCTGCTCGTCCGTGATGTTACCTAAGAACTGAAGTGCTCAGACAGAGATCAGTGCGATATGGTTGAAGGTATCCATCTTCTAGATCGCGTGTCTAAAGGCCGTGGAGGTGTGCTCGACCCAGTATATGGATGCAAGGGGCACAAACGCTGTATATTGGTCACGCTCCGAAGCCTTACCGCCTTTCTTGCTGGAGGCGGGTGGAGAATCTTGGGTGGTGGCTTTTATCGCCGCGATGACGCGCTCCATCTCATTTCTCTCCTCTTCCTCGATTGCGAGGTCATCACATAGCGCCGTGCGGTTGTCCTGGGCGTCAGCGGGACCACCCATCCTGGTTTCGGGTACCCGCCCTTCTAGGTGGGAGTCATCCATACCCCAGATCTTGAGAAAGATTTGTTCGACCTTCGTCGATTTACTCGCGAGCTCCCTCCATTCCCTAACGTATTCACCCTTCCTTAGTTCGAGCTTCTCGCAAAGAACCTCTAGTTCATCATCGAACTCGCGCCGTCCCTGGTCTCAAGCGCCCGCAAGGACGGCAAGGTCGCTAAAGCCCAACATTTAAAAAAAGTGGGGAAAGCGACCGGAATCCCATTTCGCCTTGATAGCATCAATGACCCCGGGGTTGACGAAGGTGAGTAGTGCCTGCGTAGGTTTCGCAGGGGAAGCGCATTCCTTCAACCATGGAAGGCGGTGCATGATCTCGTTCCACCAACCTCCGGGGAACGCCTCCTTGGGGGGCGGATGTGCCAGCGTGAAGGAAGAACCACAAAGCACAACAACGAAATAGGACAGTTATCCAAAATAATCATACGGGATGGACCAGAACAGAGGAAAAAAACAAAAGTAAAAGAAGAATGAGGAGGCGGGTTAAGGGGGAAGGGAGGAGGCACAATCAGGAAGGGGAACGAGGATATCGCAAAAAGAAGGAAAGAATGGTGACGAGGAGAAGGGCCAAGAGGATTCAGAAGGGAGAGAAGGTCATTGCGAAGGGAGGAGGAAGAGGAAAAAGACAAACAGGACAAGGGGTGAGCAAAGCTAAGCCAGAAAGGATTACAGGGGCTGGCAAGAAAGGGAGGCATGTTCAGCAAAACCTTTTTACCTTCGTTATATTACACTTTTGATTCCGCATCGCTTACGTCGGCAGATCGCAGCTATCACCCTCCCAATCGTTTAGACGAGCGCAGGCGTACCCAATGGCAACAACTACCACCCATGTCCACACGGCGACATTCAGAAAATGGCAAAGATAGGCTTTGCAGTGCGGTTAGGGGGGGCCACCCCCCAACAACGCTTGAGGAACTCGTCCTCCTGAGTGTGTAGCATGTGTGTGTAACATGAGTTATGCACGAGTATGACACGTCATACTCGTGCAGCTCCAACCATGTCGGCACACCACAGGCAAGGAGCAAGGCGCGGGGGTGATTTTCAAACGCGGCAAGGTAAGGCCCAATCATGTGTCCATTTGTGGTGAGGGCGAGACAAGCCGTTTTGTCGAAAGTAAATGGGCATGCAAGGGTAGCGCAAGACGAAAAAAGAAGGAGGGCGAGAGCCTGCCTTCTCGAGGAATAATTTTATTCAACACATTCACATTCGAGTCATTCCTTTCGAGATGCCAAGTCATGCTCGCATATATACCTACAAAGTATTTATTTAATCAATGTGACATCACCCCCCCTTTTTCATAAGCGAGAAGGAGAGAGAGAGAGCGAGAGAGAAAAAGAGGGAGACAACGAGGAGGAAGAACGGGGGGGAGGAGGAGGAGGAGAAGACAAAGGGGGAGAAGGGCAGTAAAAAGGTGGGGAGATGAAGAAAGATCAGAGGGGAAAAAAAGGTCGGAAGAAGAAGAGAAGAAAAAAGGAAAGGGGAACATGAAAAGAGTAAAGGCTAAGCACAACCCCCTATATACCCGGTGAGCGTATGGATCCGACATGCCTTTTACGGACCTTTTCATACACACATTAGAATCATTATTAAAAAGGGGAAGAAAAAAGGAAAAAAGAAAAGAAAAAAGAAAAAAGAAAAAAGAAAAAAAAGAAGAAAGAAGGAAAAGCGAGACATAGAAAGAAAAAGAAAACGAAAAAAAGAGGGAAAGGAGGAAGAGAGGAAAGAGAATTACTGAAGAACGAGAGAGGAAACAACCCATACGGTTTTGCAAAAAAACTCGGTAGAGCACCAAACTTATTATCACAAAGTATTCCTCGTTGTCAGGAACTAACTAGATAACCTCCAACTAGCAAGGGGAAGAGGGTGAGAAAGAGGGGATAGAGGGGGAAGGAACTCTGGGAGAGATACGGAGAAGGGGGAGGGCAGGGAAAGGAACATCCTGCTTCAGCTCTATCCTCCAGGCCCCACGTGCTCCTGTCTCCACACGGACCATCTCGCCGAATCGTAGGAAGGGCATGGCAAATCCCTAAAGCGCTTTTCTACCCCATGCCATTTGGGGCGTCATCAGAGGGGGCACATATTCCATGGTCTTTGGAAGGTGGAGGGGGCGTGGTGGTGCGAGGGGGGGCGTGGCAAGGGGGGKGGGGGAGGTGGTTATGGGGGTGGAGGAGAAAGTCGGGGAGGGGGGGAGGGAGGGACATAATTCAAGTGGTGGGGGAGAAGGGAAGGAGTATATGAAGAAAATAAAAGAGAACAAGGATAGGAAGGATAAAAAAGCTAAAAAAGTGTGAGGAGACGTCCCCGTCGCGATCTTCGACTCCATCATCCACGCCATGCACTACTCAATCAGTATGTGCAACCTGCGAGTGGCACCAATCGTAAAAAATAGGCAGCAGCAACAAGTCAGGAACAAGGAAATGAAGCCGATGGTGCATGCAATCAGCAGCGCAAAGCACCTAGGGGAAGCGCATAAAAAGACCCTCTCGGAGAGGCAGGCTGTAGAAAGCAGGCATGCTATGGCGATGTWAGGGAGCAAGGCGAGGAGAAGCAACAGGGCCAAGCAGGTGCTCAGCATTGTCGTGATCGAGCCTGGGGGGAGCAGGGTAGGCCCGACGTGGCTTATCGCATCGGTTTGCATGGCGCAGAGTCGAGGTGAGGCGAGGGCGGCAGAAAAATGACGAGGAAGCCTCACGCCCAGATCGTTACCACTTCTTCTGCCTCCGGTTGCTCTTCCACCTGGTCCAGTCGACGAAGAAGTCCATGTCGCACGTCGCCACACCACGCACCCGCAGAACCGGAACGCACCGTGCCTTACCACCTGTAGAACCGGTTATTGCACGGTGAACCGACGAACAGTACCGCAAGCCCCAAGTCCTAATATAGTCCGTTCTCCATCGGGGATCGTGAACTTCCGGCGAAAGCCTTTTCACGCATCCCTCCGTTTATCACAACAATCCTATGGTCATAAGCGCAAAAAGAAAAAAGGAAAAAAGAAAAAAAGGGGAAAGGGGAAGGGGGAAAAAAAGGTGGGGGAAAAAAAGGGAAGAGAACAAGGAATTATACTACTATTGGCCCATGGCTAGTCTTATTCCGGCTGGTCATGAGTACGCGTCATTCCCAAGGTCTATCTGTACCTATTCCGATTTACGGAGTTGGGGGGGCGGCTCCCTTAGAGAAGAACCTTAGTCCTATTCAGGGAGGTTGACCCTCATTGTTTTCTTTCGAGAATGATCAAAGCGACAAATCGAAGCGTGCAAATTCAGGAGGAAAAAAAGGGGAAAAAAAAAGGGGGGGAAAAGAAAAGAAAAGAAAAGAAAAAAAGAAAAGATGGGAAACCGAAAAGAAAAGAAAGGAAAGAAAAGAAAAGAAAAGAAAAGAAAAGGCAAGAAAAAATCGGAAAGGAAGGAAAGCCTGCGGGAGGAGAAAAAAACGGGGGGAATTGAGAAAGAAACAAAAAAAGCGAAAGATTCTCCTTCTTACGAGGCCCGCCGTGCTAGCTCCAGCCATTCACCTGTCCCGCCATCGCTCAATAGTCCTGTATGTCTGTGTGTGTGTGTGTATGTGTGCACGCACGTGGTGGGTGGCGGGGGGGTGGGGGCGACCCCACCCCCACCACTCACTCACTCACTCACTCACTCACTCACTCACTCACTCACTCAATCAATCAATCAAAAATAATAATAAAAAAAAATCGAATGAATCTTCCAACAAAACATGGAAATATACTTCGTGTGTGTGTGTGTGTGTGGGCCTTTTGGGGGTGGGGAGGCGACCCCGCCCCCACGAATCAATCAATCAATCAATCAATCAATCAATCAATCAATCAATCAATCAATCAACAAGAAGAGAAAAAAAAGCAAAAGCGAATCAATCAATCAATCAATCAATCAATCAAAGGCGGCGTAGGGCGACCCTGCCCCCACCAATCAATCAATCAATCAACAAAAAAAAAAAAAATTGCGTTGTTTTTTTTTTTATCAATTATTTGCACTCACAGCCAAACCCCCCTAACCAATGTTTTTTATTTTTATTTTTTGTTCGAGGGGGTGGGGCTAGGGTTGCACCGCCCCATGGCGCTTCCCGAATCCCCAACCCCCCTCCCCACTAGCCCCCACGTCGCCTCAAAGTCGCGCGTCCGCACAGACACGTTGGCGAGGTCGCAGACCTGGCTGTGGCCGTGGACTTGGCCGTGCTTGGCCGCCATCGGGGGGGATTTGTAGTCGCTGCAGCAAGTCTGAGTGCAAATGAGCAGGAAGATGGGGGCCACTACATACGTGCTGCTTCACCAGGGGCGCCCACTAAGGGAACTCAGAATAGACCCGCTGGCTTGGTTGTGGGAACCCTAGTTAGAGTGAACGACAACTCTGCTGCAATACACTTCCGTATTGGGTAGACAGATTCAAGAAAAGGAAACCAACCTTCCAACGATAGTGGCTGACCTGCTGAATAGGTTAAGAGGAGACGTTCAGCCAATTACAAGAGAGGATATGAAGACTCTCTGGACCCAGTTAACTGTCCTGCCCTCCCAAAAACTTGCAGGCATTCTATGGCTTCTTTCGCATGCGGCTGTACCCACCTCAACCTGACTCTTCGAAAGAGGGATGGACATTGATACAAATGTAGGCGGTGTGGAGAAAGGAGGAGGAAACTCTGCAGCACCTTTTCTGGGCATGCCCGACTTCAAAGAGGTTATGGCAGTGGTGGGAGCGACATTGGCTCCAATTCGTTGGTCCAATCCTATCCTGGGACGAGACCTGGGCGCTTCATGGGCATATTCCGGCGACTTGGTTCAAGTGCAAAGGCAGAGGTTACGTAGCGCAGGCAATCAGATCAAGCCTCATCTTGGTCATATGGGAAGACCGCAACAACGTTCTCTTTCGCCAGCAATGGACGAGCGACGCCGCCCTTCTGGCTAAGGTCAAAGCATGGATCAGAACCATGATACGTGTTGACTGGACCAGGAAAGCAAACATAGGACGTACACTGCGGGGCAGGCACTGGTTTCTGGTCTCCTGGGCACGAGACAACCAATTAGCAGCAGTCACATTGGTGGGAGATTAAGTCATCTCATCCTGGCTTTCTGCTTGGTCTTTTCCCCCTTCCCCCTCTTCCCTTCCCCCACTTCCTCCTTCCCCTCCCTTATTCTGGTTTCTGTCTTGCTCCGGTTTTCATGTTCTTTTCTGTCCTTGGTCCCTGTCACTGTTCTTCTGCTCTCGTTTCCTCWGTTACACTTTTATCYGTCGTTTTCAGAACCAGGGCACTCRGTTCCAGTGGGCAGACAYAGTAGTCTGTATATGGGGTGGAGGGTGGAAAGTGYCGCCGACCGTCTGGGAAACCCTCTTTCCACTCGGTCGGAGTAGACGGAGCTCCGGGCCGCAATAGGCATGTTTTTCTTTCTTTCTTTTTTTGCTTTCTTTTCTTAGGTAGGGCTATACAAAGTTCTCAGTAGGAAGTTAGTCGGTGCTTCAGCTTGAATGGATGCGAATGGATTCTAACTAGTAATGCGAATTGTGGATGAATTAGAGTTTTCAAAGTTCGAGTTTTATAAGCTAAACCGGTTGACACTGGCGGGATAACTCCGGGTTGAATTGTGAGGTCCCCGACCTCTCTTCACTACTTGCAATATCAACAATAAGAGATGCTTAAAAAAAAATAAAAAAAACTTTGGACCGCTATAGTAGCTCTAGATCTCYTGCCTTTACGTTAGTCACGCCTTTCTTCCATGTCCTTCAGGGTGAAACCTTCTCCCCGCTATTGGATGCACTTCCCTGCTTGCTATTTATCTAGACTGATTACCACCGTTCTATCCCTTCCCGCCGTACCTTGCACTCCCCTGCTCGCTGCTAGGGTGAAGGTAACGGACCACTGTCTTGCGTACGCTGCACATTGCTTCCTCCTCGCTGGTATCTGTTGTTTGTCAAACGCCTAGTTACTGAGGTAAACGACCCACCAAACCTTGGTTACTGCGGCAAGGGGCTATGGCGAAAAGCTCTACCCTAACTGGCATCCTGGACTGTTCGAGTGAGTGCCGCTGAGGACCAGCCTCCTCCCTCGTTGTGGGGAGTGCGGTGCTCAGGTCTGTTCCCCGTTGAGTCGGCGGGGGGTGGCGGTCGAACAGCGCCTTCCGCCGAAGTGAGAAGGCGACGACGGTAACCGGAGCGCTCTGCTACCCGCCCKGTACCAACACTCCCGCCGGCACCCCCAATACTCTTGGAAGGGCATTTTGCGACCACCTCTKGAGGTAGTAGCAATTTTGTTTTTCAGTTCGAGAGTTCGTGAAAGGAAATTCGAAATGAACTTTTTTTTTTTTTTTTTTACAAAAAAAAAGGACCCTGAGGGCTTCATATTTCATTCAAATGATAGATCTGAGGCCGGGAACCCTCAACAAACAACCCGGGAGAACTAAATAGGACAAAAGCCCTACAGCACCAAAACAAGTTTACAACAGGCGTCGGGATTCAAAGGTCTAGGGACAAAAATGGCCAAATCCAGACCGCTGCCCTGACATTCCGTGACCCTGAAAGAAGCCAAAAAAATAACCGTGCCAACATGGCCTAAGAATCCTCACAATCCAAAAACTCAATCTCCACCATCAAAAAAGACCAACGAACCAAGAAAGGAAGGCCTACCACAACCTATCCCAACCTCCTATCCACAAGGCCTCAGGTACCGTCTCCGGTATCAAAACTACCCCCCAGTGTAACTAGGTCTACCCCATTACCCACCCTATCCTCATTTTACTGCTCAGTTACGAAGTTATTCTATTGTGTAACTACCCCCAACTCACCTACTTCGGCGAGGGAAATCTCTGGCCTCACGATTCTCCACAACTTTATAGACGTCGTCGCGCACATCGGTCCGGCACCGCACGAGGCAGCGTGGGACCCTCCCGGCCGCGTCACGCTGAAGTTGGTTTTAATCTTTCGTCACTAATATATACGTGGAGTTTCCGCAAGCCGCTCCGATCAAGTGCACCAGCCATACCTCTCACGAGCCCCTACGACGGGATAGGGCCTACGTGAGGCACGACTTACCTCCACCTTATGGAAGTTGTCACCTCCTTTCGGTGGGCGTATCCCCGTCGAGCTACCAATCCACAGTACGAAAGCTGATCAGCTGCAATCGCAGAGGTGGACCAGTCGATGGCATTTCTCGTTCGCTGTAGCATAGGGGGTACGCGTGGTAATACGTCTCTATCGGACCCGCAAGCGAACCGTCAACTCGGGGGGCTGAAGTCCAAAGCGCGGTTCGTCGTCGGTCGACTAGGACGTATCCCACTCACCACTCGCACACCATTCTACAAACGCAAAAATAAAACACACCCACACACGCGTATACATATACTGAACGACACTGAACAAACAACGCGACAACACTCCTAGTCCCTTAGTAGCAGTCCCATAACTCTCCGATGCGGAAATCGGATAAGCGTCGCACGCGACACTCTGTATAAAACCACGCGGGCGCAGGACTAACTCATATCGACTCGCAATGAAAGCTTACGCAAGCGGTCGCAATGATGGTGTACTATGTAGTACCTATACTCAAGCGGTCCTTGTTAATCTCGAGGGCCACGTTCGACACTCAAATCTCGGCTGACACGCGTCTTGAGGGTTAATCTCTCGACGCTGGACAACCGCCAAGTGCGGTTGAGAACCACACTCTCTTCTGCACTCTGCGGAGAGTGTGTGGTACACAGGTTCATACCTGTAGTGACAATCGTCTCTTATCGCCCTGGAGATCAGCTCCATCATCTATGGCCTGGAGAGAAGTCAAGGGGTTTGACTTTGACGGTTGTCACGGACTACAATGTCCAACTATAAAAATTCTAAAAAGCACGGGATAAGGGGGAGTCTCATTCCCCTCGAAAACATAATTTATTCAACCCTTGTGCACGGTCACAGTAGGCCGCGTGAAAACATTCAAGCCATAAGTCTGTACATATATAAATAAGGGTTATTAATATTTGACGATCACTTCTCACAGTCACAGTGAGACTCCTCTCAACCATATATATATGTAATCGCAGGCAGTCACATCTAGAGTCCGAACCACAAACATACCTGCAATCACATCATTGATCCAATAAAAGTCCACACCCTACACGGTGTCAACTCCAACCAATCTCTATACTCATACCCCTCGCTTTGGCCATGCAAGCCCCAACCTCCAACCAGCCAACCATAATTAAATACTCATTACCTTTGTTAAATAATCATTCAATAAAAGTCCGGGTGAAACCTTAACAAAACAATAAAGTCACCAGGGCTAAAGCCTTTTAGGTTGAGTATTGAGAGTGAATTGGGGTTGGGTCGTAAACCGAAGAATCGGCAACGGACCTGTTATCAGTGATAACAAAAGGTGATCCTCATGAGATCAAAGTTAAATCTAGTCCAAAATCCTGAATTGAATCGTTTAAAGAAGGACCTGTAACATAAAATAGGTCAATGTCCAGGCTAAATCTATCAGTCATTGGAGAATAATCCCCATAACACGATCTCACTCCACACCTTCCTAATTGTCTAAGTCTAAATCTACCTCTAAGCAGTGTTTAAAGCAAAGGTAGACGCTGGCATAACCTCCCCTGTACAGTGTGGGTCGCGAGAATCACCACCTATAATCTAACCCCTCTAAACTAAGGAAATTTCGGCAGTGCTTCCCGTAGGAAAAGTGCATTTTCAGAATTTATATCAGCTCAAATACGAAAACAGAAGTAGTCTTTAATTCTCCAAAGTCCAATTTTGTCTAACTCCCTGAATTAGCAAAAGTTTGGGCAGCACTCCCTTTAGAAAATGAAACTTTCCATATTTTTACTAAGCCATATATGATCTTTAGACAAGTTGAACTTTGAAAAGTCAAAATTTGACTAACTCTTTGGATTTGCAGAAATTTCGGCAGCGCTTCCCGTAGAGAAAGTATCTTACCAAATTTTATACAAAGCCAAGTATAATAAAATATCCCTGAAAATATGATAATTGATCTAAGTAAAATAAAGTTGGCCCAGAAAATGCAGAAATTGAACTAACTCATATCGCTCTAGCACGTGGCGAGCTCCTAAAGCAACTACCTGTCAACTGACTCTCAGACTACGTAGTGCCCTCACTCAGTCATATGCAAGTCAAACCACAAGGGTACGTACTCTCACTATCCCTGGTTAATCAGAACAAACACTATCAGTAGTTCATAGTCTTTCAATGATTTAACCCTTTATACCCAACTTACATAAGGCATAAGGTCAGGACACCCAAACTTATGGAATGAACCTTACCTTAGTCAGGCCTAAAGTCAGGCCACCCAAACTTATGGAATGATCCCAACTTAGCCAAAGTATACACAAACACAGGGCACAACAACTTTTCTATTCTTTGGGCATATGACTAGACCATTTTAGCCGCCCTGAACTATTTAAGTAGCCAGGTTGTATATACGTCTCTGAACTTAATCTTTAAGGTGGGTGTAAGACTAAGTCATTCATCTTAGAAACAATACTCAATCGGCCCAAGTTACCTTCAGTTATACTCTTTCGTGTACTCTCTTCATATTGTGATAAGCTATAGTCAGACCACCTAAACTTATAGAACGGTCAGATCAACTTGTTCATAAATAAGATAATAATAAAATATAGCCAAATTATAACATTGGGTTCCAACATGTGTGGGCTTTGAGTCAGACCACCTGAACTTACAGAACATTCTGACTCTCTGCCTAATTCATTCCTCTCTGATCCAAGTTGTGCGTGGCATTGGGCCAGGCCACCTGAACTTATAGAACGGTTAGCCCTTTGTCAAGTTCATTTTCTCAAAATAAAGCAGGTAGAGGCTGAGCCACCTAAACTTATAGAACAACTCAAACCTCCTCGTTCAGAACCAAATAAGCAGAARAAACCCAAWATAACCAAGGCAACCAAGRCACCTGAACTTACAGARCGCACTTGGCCCCTGAAAAAAAGTCAACCACAAGCAGCCCTCACAAGCCAGAGCAATCAGACCACGTAAACTTATAGAACAATCTGGTCCTCAAGGCAATCCCACAATACCGGGTCTCCCCAAACTTATGGGGACTTCCCAGCCTCCAGAGCAATCAGACCACCTAAACTTATAGAACGGTCTGATGCCCCACGCAGTCCAAAATAAACCATAGCACGGGGTCTCCCCAAACTTATGGGGACCTCCCAGCCTTAATGAACCAGTCAAACTTCAAAGCAATATTGCCTTTCTCCCAGCCTTCCCCTTGATGTAATCCCCTTTTGTTCACAATCTGTCTTCAGGCAATCAACAAAACTGAAACGGAGATTGCACAGACATTCTTTTATTTAATCTGGTTTAACTCTTGAAAGTCAAACAAAAAGTTAAAGTAAGGCTACATGCCATATACTCAGTCAAACATGCAATAGGTAGTACAGATAGGGGCTATAAGCTAGGTTTATAGAGGGAAAAACAATAGTTACCTTTCAATTCCCTGGCTCCAGAATTCCTCCTGAGTTCCGGCAGAGCTCCCACAATCGGTGGGGCGAACCTCCCCCAGAGGCCTTGGCGCGGGTTATGGATTGCAATCCCGCCTGCCGCCTTCCTCTTAGCTCAGGACTAGACTTAGAGTAAGAAGGGCAGAAGAAAAGGGGTCTGAAATCCTCGAGATGCAAGAGGGGGACAACTTAACTCTCGGGAGAGGGCCTTGATACCTTCAATCGCCTGAGAGTCCCGCAATGATGGCCAAAGCGCACAGCACACTTGGTCAAGATTGAAGTCAAACTGTTACAGCCAGTCCCCTGACGACTTTCTTGTTTGCAGCACTAACTCCTGGATACCCCTTCATAGACAAATCGACCACTACACCTTAGCCCGACGCAACCCGCATCGGTCAACAGTCAGCTATCAACAGTTTACCACAACCTGCAGCAGCCAACAACAGTTTACAACAACCTACAACAGCCAACAACAGTTTACCACAACCTGCAGCAGCCAGCAGCAGTTTACCACAGCCTGCAACACTGCAACCTGTAACAGTCATCAATAGCCAACAGCAGTAAACGGCAGTAGGCAGCAGTCCCCTCCACAGCTTGACTGCTCATCCGGTCCTTAAATGCCCACCTCTAACTATCATTCTTAATGGGCAGTCTGTACACCGCTCATGCGCCTAGCGCACACAACTCGATTGCCCTGCCGTAGCTTTACAATTGGACTCTGGTTACTGCGCAAGGTGGGAAGAGCCCCCGAGCAACGTCTCGGTCAGCAAGCGGAATCATCAACCTCTTGCCGCATGGCCCATCCTCTTGTTGTTTTAACTCGGTCAACAGGCGGTTCGCAAAGTTCTCAGTTGTCTTCGGACTTCGCACTGCCTTCTACCATTCACTGTTCGGCGGGACGAGCAGCTTGCCACCCCTCAAACAAAACTCTAATCCTGGTGATGGCCTCTCACTCCCTGATTCTGACTAGGTGAGCACAACCTCGGCCAGGTAAGTCTTCAGTCTACACCCCCCCCTTCGTTGTACTCAGGCCCATAAGTAAGTAATCACGCCTCGTCACCACTCCTCCACTATCTCAGTCTGTAAGCAAAGACACCCCCGTCAACAGGTAAGCCCTCGTCCCTTTGGGCTCGCTCCCCGCTACTCCAACTGTCCCAGTGAGCAAGTTCAGAATGAATCTTCGGTTGGAATACGGGAAGATACATGCGGATACTAGGCAAACCCACCCGTTGTCGCTCCTTCGTCTCCTCTCCTCCTTCTCTCTCTCTCTCTCTCTCTCTCTCTCTCTCTCTCTCTCTCTCTCTCTCTCTCTCTCTCTCTCTCTC
>BFEA01000966.1:68632-83689 GCA_003427395.1 Chara braunii
CAGCTCTCTTAACCTGTTGTTGGAAGCTCGGGGTTACGCGATCAGGAAGGGTCGGCACACGAGCGAAGTAAGAGGTGAGTAGAGTAGGAGTTGGGCGACCCGACGGGCTGGTGCCGAACGCGCGGGATTGACGTGGGCCACGACGGACTGTGGGCACAGGCGAATCCGACGGGTGCGGGAGGACTAAGCTGGGTGACAACTTCGTGGGTGGGTGCGTGACGACGGACTGTCCGCATCGGAGAGAGAGAGAGAGGAAAAGAGAGTTGAGGTCGATGGACGTGGATTTGCTGTTTCCTTGTCTCTTCCCCCCCCTTCATTTGTGTACATACATTTTGATTGCGGCTCCGGGTGGTTTGCCCGTTCTTATTTTCATTTCGGCTTTCTGGAACTTGGGCCTGGGTTCTTGCTCACATTTGTCCTTGCGATGTCCGACCTGCTTGCATTATGTGTATGATTGTCCAATGTATGGATGTACGGATATTATGACTGCTTGTCTATCTTTTTGCTGAGAATCTCTGTTCTTGCATTATGTATGTGTCAAAATCTTTGCCTACACCTGATGTCGCTGTAGATGGGATAATAATCTGGCTCCGATAGTGATTTTGCTCTCGTTTTTGCTCATCCCGCAATGGGGGTTGCGATATGATTGCATCTTGCATAATCGGCGATCCGAAGTCTGGTCCCACGAACGCCGCGCGAGAACACGTGTAAATGCGATCCGAGTCACGCCTTTACACGCATTCCAGTGCGACGATTCGCTCAAAGGAATCACGACGGAACCATCAGCACGTACGAGCACGCTGAGGCGCTACTGAGTCTACCTGTCCTACACGTGCCCGTGCGTGGTGACGATATCCCGACCCGCGTTATCCCATCGACGATGATACCATGACGCGATCTTGGGGCTCAGATTCGTCTTATGACCCGGACTATTTCACCCCTATAATAAACGAACTCATAAGCACCCGATACCCTTGTCACACGGAGAATCGGCTATGTCCGCGAGAATTCCACTCTGCCACCACTAGCGACCCTCGGTGCTCTGATTTCCCCTCTCCCGACCACACATACTACTTCACCCACCCGGGATTCGTTGAGATCACCACCAGTTTCCCTCCTTTCCGCCTCCTTCTCCCATATCATCAACTCAGTGTCGTCCCGTGGCCCGCCATAGCCCCCTACTGGCCCAATACGTTTTGCGTGTACTGCCGACGTAGCGGCGGACAGAGAACTCCGAAATTCCGAAGGCCCAACCCGAGCGCGTGGCGACCTACGCCACGTGGCGGCCCCCGACGGCCTAACTTTTCAGGACCACCCCCACCACGGAGGGATTTACCCGTAACTCGTCACCCACAGTGCCCTGGCCCCACCAGACCATGAGTCCCTGGCGCACGGACCCCTGACTCGCCTAATTGCATTCATACCCTTAAGACTCCCCCACTTTCCCCAAAAATCAGTGGCACACCCCTTTTCGCACTTCCAGGCCCACATCCCACTCCGATTAGGAAGTCACGCGGGGCGTGAGGTTGGTATCGGAGCCCGACACGTGGCTAGAGTCTTAGGATTGATAGCACGATAATCAGGCGACCTGGCTAACCGTGGGCGACCTCGCCCTCGGAACGCGTATAGACGCGACCCTATCATCACCTGAAGCAGAGCGGCTAACTAACGAGCAGCCAATATGACTGCCAACGTGCCAATTCTGGCTCCGCAACAAAATGCTAATCCACCTAATCAACCTGCCCCACGTGCACGGGCTCCCATGTCGCCACCATATCTCTATCTATTTGATCCGGCGCACCATCTCGCAGGACCATAGCTGGCCACGCTTAGAGCACAACAGTACGATGATCACGAAGCACAGATCAACATTCCGACTCGACTGGGGGGAAATGCCCATCATTGGTTTAGCACCTATGTATGGGTGGATGTCCCGACCTTCGAACGGGACTTTATGAACCGATTCGATTATGTCCACCCTGAGCAAGCGCTGTACATGATCAAGGATCGAGTACAAAAACCACTCGAATCCGTCGCGGAATATCGAAACCGGTTCTACCAAATGTTCGTAAAAACAGAGCGAGGTGAGAAAGTAAGGAGAGATCTGTTCATTGACGGACTCCGCAGTCGAACAATAAGGGCTAAGTTGAGAAAGCAGTTCTCCCCCATCACCCATACGCTACAACAAATTATGGCTGCTGCGGAAGAAATGGAACGGAAGTTCGTGACGAACTTCCTGGAAGGAGAAGATTATCCTAGAGACGGAGATTCGACTGAGGTCGCTCGAGCAAGATCAGAGCTGACTGCTTTACAAAACAATTTCGAAAATATGGGGTTTGTATCAGGACCTGTCACCTACATGGAACAGATAGGCCCCAAGCGAGTAATCCTAAGTGAGACTTCAAGCATCTCTGCTCCTATGATGCCCCCGCTCGTCAGGGCATTACCCCCACCACCGGTTGAGGCTCCTGTACGATCAAACGAATCGGCAGCCATTTTCGAACTAACCAAAACTTTGATTAGCTTGATCCAAGAAAGCAAAAAGGACCAGCGAGAACACAATGCTCGACTAGAAGCCATGATGAGGAACATGCGACCCATTGCGGTGGGTGCCCCTCCGATGCAACCAGGATTAGCCTCTGCCCCTGCTCTCGGAGGAGCTGCAAACAATTTGAATGTTTGCTACGCCTGTCATCAGCCCGGACATCTAGCCCGTGATTGCCCCCACCGACCCCCACAACAGCGGATCGGAGTCGCACCTATGGCTGCGGCCCCCATCACCAACGAACCTGGACGAATCAGAGCCTTGATGGAAGAAGTAGAGGGTGGGGGAAGTGCCCTGGCCACCACAGAAGAGACCGCCGAGCTAATTTCGCTAGATCAGTACGTATCGCTAGGATATCCAGGGCTAGGAATGATCGGAACAATTAGACCAGCGCCGAAACCAAAGGAGGTGGCGGAGTGGCGACCGTCCTTAGGAGAAATGGAGTCAGGAGGACCCACCTTCGTCACAGGAGAGATCATTGTATTAAAAATCATCCGAGCTTTGGACCATCGGATTCCCCTTCCGATCGGCCAACGAGCGAATGTTACTGCACTGTAAAGCGAATCGATCTCGCCTGAGCACCGAACATCAAAGCTAAAGGCCCCGCGCCGGAAGAAGACCCAACAAACACTCCGACTCCGATACGGTTAGGATTAATTCAGAAAGACGATCATTTCCTACGGATTAAACCAATTCCGTGGAAATCGGCAGAGGGCGATATAGAAATTTGGGGAATTCCTTATAACGCCATTATAGACTCAGGAGCAGCTGTGTTGGCTATTTCACTAAGAGTGGTTGAAAGGGCAGGGAGGAAAAACGATCAGATCATGTTCACCAAGAAAGATCAGCTCGTTTCGGCAGATGAGGAAAAAATTAAAACTGTGGGGAGAATGACCAACGTTGCCTACCGATTAGGAAAAGTACACGCGTTTGGGGATGTCGTAGTACTAGATGTAAATACGTACGATGTTCTTTTCGGAGTTCCCGCTCTTGTGACATTACGAGCAAACCTAGATTTCGAACGACGATCGATCATCCTCCAAAATACAGGAGGAAAACCTTACGTTGTGCCCATGCGATTGACCCTTCGCACTACTAATAACACGGTTCCGCGGGTCTCGCCGATGATGACAGGAACCCTCCGCATGATCTCCTAGGACGAACCCGCAGAAAGGGAGTCATCAACTGATRACGCGGAGAGCAGTGATGAGGACGACCCATAGATCTCGAAATTGGTACGACAACGTGTTTACTACCCGCCGCCCARAACGATAKCGAGAAYGATGCAACTCACCAGCCAAAAAATTCAAAGGACCAAGGCGATGATCTTGGGAGAGCCCCTCGTGCAGATTTTGAGGATGGTCGACTCTTTGGAACCCCCTCAAACTYTGTACGAAGGRATCACCCCTCTCCTCGCCAGGTATAGTGACAAAAATCATTATTATGACATTATGGAACTACCCAGGTCTTTACTAACATCSGCTAAAGAAGTAAGACTATTGCGCTTGGGGGAGGAAGCAAGCGCTCTGGAACCCYCAGGCGTTTCGAAGCRGAAACAGACGAACTAGGGATAAAGATCGCAATGAAGGAAGTGYMGTGGCARGATGTCTGTGACGGGATTACCCCGGAAGGACACGTGGCAATCCGAGAAGAAGATGCTCAGATGATGGCCACGGTCTTCTCCTGGCGATCGGATCATTCGTTCATCTCGGCGCCTCCACCCGATTTGACAAAMCAGGCAAATACGAARCAGATCGACGTTCGGATTTGGGACCAACCTTTCGAACTGCACGTTCCACAGTATGTACCTAATGAAATCCACCGGGTGATTSCGGATATTCTAACAAAATATCAAGGAGCGATTAGCGTGTCAGACACTGACATCGAGTTGTCGTTAGTAATCCAACATGAAATTCAGACAGGAAGTCATTCCCCGATTCATTGCAAACCTTATTGTTATTCCTTGATTGAACGCAAAAAGGCTCTCGAACGAATTTGGGAGTTCGAAGCCAGCGGTTGGATTGAACCCACTACCGAACCTTGGTTTTTTCCCGTAGTATTAGTACCAAAGAAAAATGGAGCGATTCGCATTTGCATTGATTATCGCAAGCTGAATGAAGTCACGATTAAAGATGTGTATCCCCTCCTCCGGATTAATGATCTGTTGGATGCGATTGGATGTGCTAATTATTTCAGCAAGTTTGATATTCGACATGGCTTCCATCATATTCTGGTAAGGGAAGAAGATTGGCCGAAAACGGCCTTTGTGTTGTTTGAGGGCACGTGGCAGTGGATTCGGTGTCCGATGGGGATTTGCAATGCGCCTGCTATGTTTCAGCGAGCGATGAACAGGACGTTCCAAAACTTCGTCAATAAGACACGGCTGAAGCAGGGAATGATCAACTTCTGCGTAATCGTGTACATGGACGACATCCTGGTTTATTCGGAGACCCATCACGGGCACGCGCAACACATCGAATGAACATTGAGTGCATTGAGAGACGCTGGGTTCAAGATTGCGCTTGAGAAAAACAAATTTTTCCTCTCGGAAATTTTGTTCTTGGGCTACGTCGTGACATGTGGAGGATTGAGGCCGGACTCGAGAAAAGTTGTGGCGGTGAGGGAAGCCCCAGTTCCCACGTCACTGATGCAGGTTTGAGCCTTCTTGGGGTTGGCGTCGTACTACCGACGCTTCATCAAGGGCTTTGCCGCGATTGCACGACCGCTAACGAATCAGTTACGGAAGGGCCAGCCTCTCACTTGGGACGCGGAGTGCCAGCAGGCCTTTGCAATCCTCAAAGACGCTCTGGCAACGGCCCCTATTTTGATTCGACCGGACCCCTCGAAGCAGTACATTCTCATCACGGACTGGCAACCGAAAGCTATTTCCGCTATTTTAGCGCAGAAGGGGAACGATGGTCGCGAACACGTCATCGAGTACGCGTCACGAACCGTGCCGGACGAACGAAGGAACGACTCCGTACCTCAAGGTGAATGCTATGTTGTGGTCTGGGGAATCTAGCACTTCCATCCGTATCTCTACGGACAGAAGTTTCGTCTCGTGACGGATCACGAGCCTCTGCTGGCGCAGAAGAAACTCACCAACTACACAGGCATGATTGGCCGTTGGGCGGTGCGATTACAAGAATACGACTTCGATATCGTCCATCGAAAGACAGAGCGACACGGCAACGCGGACGGGCTGACACGTCTGCATCGACCCGCCAAGGTG
The DNA here is from genome assembly GCA_003427395.1 of Chara braunii. Taxonomy (NCBI): domain Eukaryota; kingdom Viridiplantae; phylum Streptophyta; class Charophyceae; order Charales; family Characeae; genus Chara; species Chara braunii. Next base: position 74,410 of record BFEA01000966.1, read on the forward strand.
CCAAAGGGCGAGGAAATTACACTRTGGAAGGAGCCAGACCTGACTAACGAGCCAAATTACGGACARGWGGCAGTTMTCCCACGTAGCAAGAAGCGAATCGGTAGCGATGTGTRACGGAGGTAACCCCACTACCCCTCTCTCCCCCCCTTCCTCTTCGTCTCTCCTCTCCCTGCCTGACAAATTTTGCTATTTTTGCGAAGCTATCTCCCGCGTTTATTCGGTCTCCATGCGTCCTAACTGGGAAGGRWATGCGGAATGGATAGATTGTCGACAATGTGTCGCACRAGCCCATGGCTCGTGCATCCAATACAAAGRCGRTAGTAAACCGTGGCGGTGCCCCCTGTGCCGGACCAACAAAATCCCGACCGAGGCTYGCTTTTTGGATGGCACGTCAGAAGGATTGGAAAAGATCCGGAAGTTTAGAAGGGCCGAAGTATGGACAAATATTGCCTTGATTGCCACCCTAGTAGGTAACCCCCTTCAGGATTTCACTGAGGAAGATCGGAGGAGGGCCAACGAAAGGGCTCGGGATTATCGATGGATAGAGGGTAGATTAGAAAAACRRAAAACGGAYGGCAGTGGGATTTGGATGGTAGTACCGCATCCGTTCATGAGGTATGACTGGGTTGAAGCCGCCCACGAGGAAACTGCGACCCATTTTGCCGTACGAATCACGGAGTCCGTTATCGGCAAAAATGAGTGGTATTGGTCCAATATCCGCGACGATGTAAAGTACATTGTCGCCAACTGTCAAGTCTGCGCCGCTGATAAGGCGCCGATTCAGCCGCCAAGATCGATAGTGCCCACGGTTGTTGAACGGCCATTTCAAAAAGTGAGCATGGACACTACCGACGTAGTGGTGCCCCCTGGCCCTAATAGTTGCGAATATTCAATCCTATTGGTATTTGTCGACCATTTCTCGAAATGGATCGAAGCGTATCCTTGTCACACGCGGCAAGCCACGAAAATCGCGCGATATGTCAACCATTTCCTCGGGATGCATCAGGATACGAAAGAGATCCTGACCGATAACGGAGCGGAATTCAGGGGAGAAGTGTTAAAGAACCTGGTCATACATGACGTCGCCATACGGAACACTGCACCCCATATGTCCCAATCCAATGGGCGTGTCGAAAACGCTAACCGAATGATAAAGACACCGTTGCGACGAAACATCGCGGCACGGGATCCGAGACCCTGGCCCGATATCGTCGATCACATCCCGGCGGTCCATCGCGAAACGCCCCACGAATCGACGGGGCTGAGCCCCTTCCAATTAAGGACCAATAGTGTCGCTTGCGTTTCGATACCAAGCCTCCCGGATGAGTCTATGTTGAACCAACGGCCCACCAGGCTACGGCTCGGGACAAGGCCAAACGACACCTAGAGCTAATGGAACGGTCACTGCCCAGGCTGGCCCGAAAACGACAGAAAAAGATCAAACTAGCCCAAGGCCGGCAGGTCCGAAGTTACGAGGCCCGAAATGGGAATGCTGGTCCACGGCCCCAGTACAAATTGGGGGACTTGGTGCAGGTGAGGAAATGTGCTCGCCAAGGTAAGCTAGCGCCACGATTCTTCGGGCGATTTCGCATGATCGAACTCGGACCAAACGGTGTGGACACCGTGCGACTTGCGCCCGAAGTCTCCGACAGCCGATCGGCTCGACTAATCATCCACCACGTATCCTACCTCCGTCCCCTTCCTCCTTCTCCATCCTCGCCTCCATCCAATTCCTCCTCCTCCGATAGGGAAGACAACGTCTATCTCTCTTCGATCTCTCCGTCTCCTTCCTGTTCTCTCTCTCTTACCCCGACACCATCACCATGAGCTTTGCGACGGAGCAAGTGATCGGCGTGCGGCTTCTTACTCCGCGGGGGCGAATCAGTGTCATACGACAAGTGCAGCGACCCCATCTATGCTCGGATCTCCTCCGGTTTGCGGCTTTCTTCAGTACGACGGCAATCTACACGGCGACAGAGTTCCGATTCGCAGAAGAAGCAACTACGCGCGTTCTGGTCGAGATCTCGGCCTTTCAACGGCTATCCCCTCCCGGGATTAGCCATATCGCTGTCGTTGTCGTCTTTACGGGGGATATCACAGCGATCCCGTCGGCGAATCACTCCGACATCTATCGGACGTTGCGCACTTGGGGTGTGGAAGTGAGGACGGCGTGGACGGATCTTCTGGCTCGACGAGGAGATACCATCATACCAGCGCATGACACGGACCTCCAGCTCTGCTCCTATCAAAGTTTGCCCGCGGTCGTGCTTCCGGAGCTTTATCCCTTCGAGCCGCCCCAATGAGTCTTCGTCGCGTCTCCTATTTCGGCCTCCCTTCCAGCATCCCCACCCTTTGGCAGTTTGCGCGGGCTCCCACCCTCTCTTACCGTGTTAAGGAGAACAGTGCGCCGCTATTGAGTGAGGAGAAGTGGGACGAGTGGTGGGAGAACTATATCGAGCTCACTTTCTGCCTACTGGAGATAGAGTTCCGTTTGTCAGAGGCGGCCCCATTCGGAGAAGGACCGGAGCACATAGAAGACAGCGTGGAGTTTCTGATCATCCAAGCCTGGAGGACAGCGGAGCAGGGCGATCTGCTGAGATTTCTGTTCGGGAAGGTGGAGGAGGGCAATCTCACCTTGATCACGGATGAGTTGCTGGTGTTTTTGACTCAGCTGGCGGACGATCTGCCCCTGGACATCTTGTCGCACAGTGACAAGCAGCCTGGCACTCACGTGCTGTCTCGAACGCTCGAGCCGCACCTTGTGTGGTCAACGTGCACGGAAATCGACGAGGACAATTGTCTCTATTCCTCCCAGGCGCTCTACTTGGAGGTCGACGTTACTGATCTCACGTTTTGGGACCCGATTGCGAGACAAAACGTGGCGCAGGACAAGGAGATAAGGAGAGCGGACGAAGAAGAGGAAGAAGAAGAGTCATCGAGTGAGGAAAGGGACGATCCGGACTACGTACCGGATAAAGAGGCAGGGACAGCCAACGAATCAAACCAGCCGCGGGCGCAGGACGAGGGGGTGGAACCAGAAGAAGACAAAGGAAGCGGGCTATCAGGATCAGAGTGCGAAGGATTCGAGGCTGAAGTGCGCGACGCGGAGCGAAAACGAGCGCGAGAGTGGAGGAAACGGAAGCACCAGGAAACCGCGGAGGGAAAGCGACCCGCAACAGACGTGTCCTCTGTCGATCTGTCGATCGGGGAACCGTGGCGTGATCCAGAGCTGCTAGAAGAGGAAGACGATGGAACCACAACAGAGGGATCACGGAGCCGAAGAAGAAGAAGAAGTGAATCGTCAGCTCCCTCCGGCTCCCCGTCCCGATCCTCCCTTCGTCTACATCAAGATCTCGACGTTCGGGCTTCGTCCCCGGTCGTTCTCTCGCCGACCCCGTGACTACCTCATGCTCACCTGCCTCCCCCATAGACCCCCGTTCCTCGATGGATGGTGTCCCTTCCGCCATCACCTTTTCTACCATCTCTACGCTACCCGCCTTCTAGTCTCAGTCTATCCACACGTTACTACTCGCTCTGTGATTGATTCCTTTCTCCTTCATGTGCTCCTATTTAGCGCAGACTGGCGGGAATATAACCACGTAGAAGTATACTGTATTGTGTCAGGGACTATTCCCGCCTGCGAAAATTATGAAGATTTTTGTGCCGCCTTGCGACGGACCATCTCCACCATCTACCAGGATTATATTGCCGCTTTTCGTCATCTTCATGAGGTCCCTCGTTTCCCCTGCATCCATCGCTCCTTCCACTACGCTACCCTTCCTAATTTGCCTCTCCCGCCATCAATCGCTTCATGCCCCCTCTCCCCCTGAACCATCCGCCACCTCCACCCTCGATGATCCGGCTCCCATTCCCCAGGAACGTCTAAGGTCTAGAATATACCCTCATGTTACACTGATGCATGGTTGATGGCACGTGTCGCGACGACGGCACGAGAAAGATCCTGCCCTTGGATCGTCAAGAGCCCAATCTGAGGAACTAGTAGAAGAGCAGAGAACATGTTATTCGTTAAAATAGGACATTATACTTTAAATTCGTACTCGCACGCTATTAATTTCATGTTAAAATCGCTATATTTTGGACCTGAATGAAACTTAGGAACCCGAAGAATGCAATTGAGAGACCATAAATTGAATCTAAACTGGAGATTCAAGGCAATCACTTACTGATCATGATGGATTGAGTGTGGATTCCATTGCACTTCCGTCAATTTTGTAACTTAAAAGTCGTTACGGTTACAACATGAATTGTTGAACTCTCGATTTCCTTACACCTTGCTCAATTTTGAGTCAGCATTGAGTCAAACCTCTTTTAGATGACATTGTGACTTCCCTTAATTTATTGAAACTCAATCGAAGTGGGACGTTTACGACAAGCACACGGATGATTTAAGTACTAATAGTCTAGTATGGATTCCGTCGCGCTTCGATAATTTTTGCTTTAACTCTATTAAATGTATACTAATCACGACAAAGTTTAACGAATCACACGACAAACAAATGACACAACAAACGAGATAACGGTTTAAGTACAGTGACTATGGGTTCCATCGCACTTCGATAATTTATGTACTACATACTTATTAAAAGACGTGACACTCAGTCTGTTCGGTGTGGGTTAAGGATGAATTCCAACACTGTGATACTTCGATAATTTTGTAGTCTATCACACTTCGACAATTTATGTGACTTTAAAGACGAAACTGACATGTCATTGTCATACATTGAAATACACTTGAATCAGACGTACTACACATGACATTGTGTGAAGGCGAAACTAGATGGTTTATGTATGGATTCCGACGCACTTTAACAAAAGATCATAAACCGATATGACATTGTCATATCAAACTGAAATTCACGTGAGTACCATGGATTCTGTCTCACTTCAAGAAATGTCATACCCATGAAAAATTAAAAGTCAAAAATTGTACTGATAACTAAAGTTCAACATTGTACCGACACGTGCAAGAAATCGCAAATGCAAGATTGAAGTACGTTTACATTAAACGCTACAAGCGAACTGTACATTGAACTACGTCTAAATGAAACGCTACGAGCCGCAACAATGTAAACTTTCAAAAACGCTATCATTTACAAAATTTGAAGTTCCTACCGATGTCCCCGCGTCCCTTTAGAACCAAACCCGTATAAGGCATTCATAGACGACCCGAAAACAAGGGTTTGCGGCTGTCCCTTCGTCGCCACCCTCGAGAACACTGAAATGTACTTCATCATTACAAACCTACAGGCACCTGCCAAGGACTTACTGATGGCGTTACGCACACAACATGTCACTTGCTCTACCTCATGCCACTTATGAACCTCATCAATTCGACTGGGAAACTCCAAATTGGATTGTCCGTTCTCGCACAGAAGGCGCAAACTCTCCATGTTGCAACCATAAATTTTAAGGTTGTTGCAAGAAACTAGCACTACAGCGTCTACCAAAGTCCGCTTTCGGTTTGAACATGCCACACACAACACTCTGCAGAAGTCGGAACCGGCCACAGACAACCGTATGCAACAATATGACACATCTTTTGGCTGTAACCCRGCACCAYGCAGCGGATATACTTTCAAAAACGGATTGTAGGATGCACAGTCCAACAACTCTTGTTTCAAGTCCGCACACCACACCCGAGGTGACCTCGTTACGTTGTCCACACGAAGGTAAAACCGGTTATTCTCTTCCTGCCTTAGCGCGGCGCGCAGGGACGGAAGTTGTCTGACACCAATGGCATAATGAGGTACTTTGATCAGACTTCCCCACTCCATTGCGGAAGCAAATTTGTAGTCCTTATGCCATGGGCATTTCCTTGCCGAGATGGCTCTATCCCATTCTGCCTCGGACCACGCATCGATAGGCTTGTCAAAGAAGGGGACGACGGTCATCCACGGGTCACTTTCGGTATCGCCTCCCGAACCTTGATATCCGCATGCACAAGGGTGAATGGGACATGCATAATCATGCTGATGGTCCATGACTCCTGTCGTACTCCCTACACAATACATGAAATGCAAACAGAAATAAAAATGAAATGTGAAAATAGTAATAAAATCGCCTTCATGATGAACTTAACTTCGAAAATTGCCGAACCATCACCAACCATCTTAAAAAATTCAACCGTGGACCGTGGACAAAATTCGCCACGCAGAATCATCGCAAAAATAATATACTCCCGTCTAAATTCTCGTTCGTCCAAACAGTTATTTTCAAAAATCTCACTCCCTCACATTTATTCGGCGGACGTGCACTCGTCGCCCTTGTCCCCTTCATCTGCACTCCCTTCAACAGAAGGACTCAGATCTAGAAGTGCAGCTTCAGCATTCAATCAAACACTGGAAGGAATGACAAGTCCAGTCGTGAATGGTCTTCTACCTCGGACTGGTTTCTCCCAACCGAAAGTGATTGAGTCAGCATCCTGCCATTGTGTCTTCTCAGTCATTTTCCATCGTTTTTCCCATGCGTTCTCATACAGTTGTTCGAGCGACTTAGCTCTCCCAGTCGGCATCAATATTCCACTAGCACTTGATTATAATTTTGCGAATTATAATCAACAACCACCCGACAAAGAGCTTTGCCCACCTAGATTGGCACACCGCTGGACAGATCATCGTCGGAGGGGCGAAGGATAAGAAAAGTGCCCACGTCAACATGCACGAGGGGGTTAAAACTAGTCTTCGGGCGATTTTTTCTTCGTCCAACAAACAGGGGTTCCCTGTCGTCGATGTTGACACTGCGAGGAAGAGGTTGTTGACCGCTTTCGAGCAGCCGTGGTCGTGGCCAAGAACTTTCTTGAGGTTGTGAGGACAGCCCGTTGGCGATGATCTCATCGCCATGTTTGATAACCTCCTTCCAGTAACACAAAGCTCTTTCTCTCCTACTCACCTCATGGTCATTGTAAGTGCACCACGTCGAGCGCCTACTCTCCAACAACTCGCAGAATCGAACAACACCATTTTTGCCATTCAAATAGTCATTTCGAGGACGGGGTTGCACATGAGGCGGGTCAAACAGCCACGAAGGACCTGCATAGCTCTCATCGGGGTTTTAATTGAACCAATAAATTGGACCTTCCTCGGACAACCATTCGTCGTCATCGCAAAACTCCTTGTACAGCATGCCCGGATTATCTCCAACCATCAAAAATTTATCCAAGTGCGGTTTCGAAATACCGGTAATGTCTGACGCAACGCACGGGTCTACTATACGTATCCAATCTTCCATCGTATCGAGGAAAATACATTTAGGAGGTTTTTTGTGTGATTGCTCTATGAGCTCGAAGAACTTGAACATAGTATAAGCGTCTATGTCTTTCAATTTCTTCGAGAAAACACTGAAAGTAGCGTCAACGTCTGTATGGGTGTGTCCCGCCCGCATGAAACCTATTTCTACCTCTTCGAAAACTTTGAACTTAACCAACAGCGCAGCCATCACACATATGTACTTGTTCTTGTTTTCCCACCAACAGTTATCCGCTTGAATGCGCAAACATCGTGGCAGTGACGTCTCGCTCCCTTGAATCTCGACAAGGGTTCTCATAACACAAGTAGCGACCGTGTTCGAATCGTGTTTGAAATACGGAAACCACGTGTATACATATATACTAGGGTCTCTACCGTGTGCAATGACGCCTGTCAGATTTGTCTTCATCATCATCTCGTGCCTAAGTGCTTTCGAGTAGTTAGCCTGACCAATATGGGGGATAGTTGTTTTCTTCTGATCCGGACAAATCATCGAATCAGTTTTCGCTCGACTATAGTCCAATCTGTGTTCAACTTGCCTCCTTTGGTGAGCTTTCATATCGTCTCGAGCTTGTTGTTGATCTCGAGGAAGAGCAGCATATTGTATACGTTCCTTGAGCTCATGACAGACGGCGCACTTCGTAAACGTGTTAGAGTGCACGAGGAAAACGTGGAAAAAGTGTTTCCGCCACAATTTATAGAAGTTGGACTGTGTCGAAGCTTCGGTCTGGAAACCCCACCTTCATTAGCCACCTCATTCGGCATGCTATCCGCATGACACTCGATGAACGTTCTCATGCTGGCAAGCATGGCGACCGTTTTACTGGTTGGCCGACATTTCCCCGTCAGGCCATGCTCAGAACGCACGTAACCATTGTCGAAACGCTTTTTGTAGCTGTAAAATGTATTACGCGAGACACCGAGTACATTGCAGTACGCCTTGACGCACATCGAACGTTCCAACTCCACAGGGTGGACACGTTTGTGTCCACCCTCATTCACTGTGAAATCCTCAATACTTTTCATCCACCACTCAGCTCGCTCCGCCGGATTCTTACTGTACAGTCCTTGTCTAACCTTTCGCACTTGCTCAGGCGACACGTCATAACAACATCGAGCCTTGCAACATGCCATGCCGCGCACCATGAGCATTCTTTTTTCGGACAGCATGTTTCTCGCTCTTTTGTACTGTTCTCTCCTCCTAGCATTCCTATTAGCCATGCTATATGTTCATCTTTCGCCTGGCAGAGGTGCGGGCAAAATCTGCAGTATCGCCCTTCTCTCTACATCACCCCTGTCAGACGCTTCCGACACAGACTGACTCTGAATTGGAATCGCATTATCACTTCGCACTTGCATTGGACTCGCCCGTGCTGTGGAACGTTCCTCCGAAGAATTGACGGTGGCAACCAACTCCGTACTACCGAAGGTAGCGCGAAGCAAAGGTCCAGTGGAAGAGGACCGTTGTCCAGATGAGTAATCAGTGGCCACCAACTTCTCACTCTCGTCATCAGATGTTGTGTAAGAAGCTCCCATTGGCACGCAACTGGTGTGCGTCGAACTGGTGGGGTTCACCTCGCTAGGAAAGTGGAACTTGATCCAGGAGGCAGACGGTTCTTCACCCGCAGACGTTGTCGCCAAATCCGTAGGCAGTTTGGATGCAACCTCCAAGGCTCTCACGAAAAGCTAGACTTCTTTCTCTGGGGAATGCTGCAGTGGACTGTTGGAACGACGAACTGTCCGAAGAGCTCGTCGGGGCCAATTCCAGGTGTTGTAGCTGGCAATGCAAGTCGACGGCTTCTTCTGTTTCCATATCCCGTTTCATGCGGCCGTTCGCCGAGCCGTCTTTGGCGCCGTCATGTAACCGTCGGTGCAACGGGTGTGATTTCCGTCAGCGAAATCGATTAAACTATCCAGTGCGGATTGAACGGTTCATTCGAATTCGTCTCCACACCCTGCAATACAGCAGAGCAAACTGTAAGCACGATTACTACAGAATTAAGGGCCAACCCCCC
>BFEA01000966.1:90744-106983 GCA_003427395.1 Chara braunii
GTGCGTGACGAGTGTGTGTTTGCATGTGCGCGTGCGGTTGTGTTTGTGTTTGCTTGTGCGTGACGAGTGTGTGTTTGCATGTGCGCGTGCGGTTGATTGTGTGTTAGAGTGTTTTTTTTTTCGGGTTTGCGTATGTAGTGTCTYTACGTGAGGGGCGTGTTTGTGTACGCGGCGTGTGTGCGYGTGTGTGTGCGTGTGTGTGTGYGTGTGTCTGTTCGTGTGCGTGTGTGTTGTTTCGCCGATTGAACGCGCGGAGGTTKTCGCCAAGGTGTGCGGCCATGGTTGAATGAATTGTTTCTCATCCCGAGGGTACTCCTGATGTATTCTGGCGTTGAGCGACGTGCGTGCGTAATATCCGGCGATTGCGTACGCTCTAATGAAGAACTGTAATCTGTTGTCCATCTATCCATCTATTGTATCTCTGTCGCCTCGTGTTTCGATCAATCATACTTTGGGCAGATCGAGGGCTACGACATTCAAACATCAAACAGGAACAATGGAGTGTGGTTAGTGGTCAGGATGTGATGAACTGATGAATGCCAATAGCTCCGATCGAATGCGCTATGGTCAGTCACGAAACATGGACACCCCGCGCTCGATCGGATGTTTCTCCATTCATCATTTTCATACGCAACAAGAGCACACGAGATCCACACGTTTGTGTGTGGATCTCATGTGATCTTGTTGTGTATGAAACTAATGAATGGAGAAACATCCGATCGATCCCGGGGTGATTATGTTTCGTGACCGGCCACAGCCCGTTCGATCGGAGCTATCGGCATTCGTTAGTTCATCACATCCTGACCACTGACCACACTCCATTGTTCCTGTTTGCTGTCCCAACACAGTAGCCGTCGATCTTCCCAAAGGATGATTAATCGAAACACGCGGCGACAAAGATAGAATAGATGGGTAGATAGACAACATTCATTGATTTCATGGTATTCATTATTGATTATAGACAAACCAGAGCACAAGATAGATAATATTCCTTGATTATATGCAGTCCAGATCGACGGAGCACGATCAGATCACTCTCGACATTGTCACCGCGTGTTTTGATCGGTCGTTCATTGGGCAGATCTCATGAGCTGAGTAACTGATGCATGATGAAAGCTTCGATGGAGCGCGAGGGGACCGATCACGAAACATAATAACCGCGCGGCAGATCGGATCTTTCTCCACTCATCAGATCAATCATCCACACGTGAGTGGTGACATCGGCAATACCGCACGTGAGTGATGAACAGGACCATCATGATTGATCACGATACCGCCGCTGATCTGCCGAATGAATGATCAATCAAAGCAGGAGGTGACATTGTCGGGACAGTAGACGCACCCAGTCGACCAATCGCGGAACACGAACAGAGAGCTCGCGATCGGTCGATTGATCGCGTGTGCTGTCTCAACGTTGTCACCGCGTGTGTGTTTTTCGCCTGTATCAAATGTAATAACAAAACACACGTGGCACCGTGCGCGAACGACCAACCGGGCGACGAGCGACCGATCCATCACACTTGTTGATGTACCCCGAGCGAATAGTAGACTGGTCAATAGATCCATCACTACCAACATCACTGAACGACTGTTCGGACTGCGGCCGGACGACCGGTTGATCCAGCCGTCCACCAACCATACAGCCGAACGTATGTTTGCGGTGCAACCGTGGCATCACCCTCTGTGCGATCGCCCAACCGGCAAGCGTATGACCGATCTAGCAAACGTATGACCGATCCAGCACGAGTAACTGATTAGTTGATTGATCGACTTTTCGGTTTGTGGTTGTCCAATTAGCTGATTGATCGCCCGCTCGCCGACCAGGGCACCGAGCCGAGCGGTTCACTTTTCTCGCCCCGATTGCACTGCATTCGACCTGCCTCCTCGTCCATTGGTCGTACGCAGCACGCAAGGCGATTGGTCCACCAGAGGTTAGAAACCCATGAAAAAGGTCTGTTCGGGAATGGACAAAAGACAGTTCGTGACAAAAATGTTGCACATCGAACGTTGCTGGCCATCGAACCTTGTTTGGCATCGAACCTGGCGCCCCATCAAACCTCGGCGGACATCGAAATGTTGGCGGACATCGAACTCCACTGGACGGCAAACCTCGTCGGTCATCGAAACTTGTTGGTCATCCAACGACGAACGTTTTGCAGCCACCACATGACAGCGGGGGACCTGTGAAAATGTGAAGTCCGCCGGGATCCGAACTTCAAGAAAGTACAGGAAGGCGAGTTTGATAGACATCTGTGTCTCTCCCACGTAATCTTGCCAAGTACGGATCCCGACGGACTTCGGGTCGCCGCCTTTTGTAAGACCCAACACGCGGTGCAACCCCAGTGGGCAACCACAACGGTGGAGCTGTGAAAATGTGAAGTCCGCCGGGATCCGAACTTCAAGAAAGTACAGGAAGGCGAGTTTGATAGACATCTGTGTCTCTCCCACGTAATCTCGCCAAGCTCGGATCCCGGTGGACCTCCGGTTCACGCCTTCCGCAAGACCCAACACGCGGTGCAACCCCAGCGGGCAACCACAGCGGTGGACCTGGGAAAATGTGAAGTCCGCTGGAATCCGAACTTCAAGAAAGAAGGGAAAGGCGAGTTTGATAGACGGCTGTTTCTCTCCCACCGCATTTCGCCAAATACGGATCCCGACGAACTTCAGGTTCTTGCCTTTTGTAAAACCCAACTCGAGTTGCCACCCCAGTGCACAACCACAGCAGTGGACGTGTGAAAATGTGAAGTCCGCTGGAATCCGAACTTCAAGAAAGAATGGAAAGGCGAGTTTGACAAACAACTGTTTCTCTCCCACGGCATTTCGCCAAGTACGGATCCGGACGAACTTCAGGTTCTTGCCTTTCGTAAAACCCAACTCGAGTTGCAACCCCAGTGCACAACAACAGCAGTGGACCTGTGAAAATGTGAAGTACGCCGGGATCCGAACTTCAAGAAAGAATGGAAAGGCGAGTTTGACAGACAACTGTTTCTCTCCCACGACATTTCGCCAAGTACGGATCCCAGCGAACTTCAGGTTCTTGCCTTTCGTAAAACCCAACTCGAGTTGCAACCCCAGTGCAAAACCACAGCAGTGGACCTGTGAAAATGTGAGGTCCGCCGGGATCCGAACTTCAAGAAAGAATGGAAAGGCGAGTTTGCTAGACAGTTGTGTCTCTCCCACGACATTTCGCCAAGTTCGGATCCCAGCGAACTTCAGGTTCTTGCCTTTCGTAAAACCCAACTCGCGTTCCAACCCCTGTGCACAACCACAGCGAGGGACCTATGCCGTTTGATTGCTCGCCAACTATGTTTACGAGTGTCAGCGCCCCCGTGTGTGTCGTTTGGTATGTGCGCGTGGTGTGTAGGGCGCGTAATGGATGGGACCTTCTCGACACCGCGAATCTTTGAGTCGATCTTCTCGACACCACAAACCATGAGTCCCGAAACGCACATTCGCTTGGCAGAACCGTTTTCTCCTTGCGCGAGATCAGTGCGGCATTTCAATGGTGTGATTACGATCCACGGAGCGACCGCAGAGGACTTCGACAAGGATCCCTGGATGACCGTCGTCCCATGCAGGGACGCGCGTATTGACGATTGGTGCGATGGGAATTGGGCCACGATGGAGAGTTGCTGCCCTTGGGCAAGCCAGTACAAATTCGCCAACATGTTGAAGTTTGGGAACCTCATCCCGCCGTCTGAAGCTGTCCTCGGACACAAGTTCCTGAACCACATGCGCAGAGCGCTGGGCTGCATTAGCCGCCATTTCAGCCGCCTCGAATGCCACTACGTCAGGTCGTCGCCACGAACTTGGGGAGGCTCGCGGAAACAAGAGTTGCTGGATTGCGCTCGTCACTGCTCGTTCCTGGACCAGTACCCGCTCCGGTGCCCCGGGAATTCTCCACAAGTTGTGTCATACTGTTGTGTGCGATTGAAAGTGTCCGGGTCTGATTTCGCCAGAGTTTTATATGTCGCTGTGTCGAACAAGAGCAGGAAACTGGTCGATGCAGTTGTGCTTGTATCACGCAACGAGGTGGTAATTGAGGGGTCCAAATTTATGCCGACGCGCAGGCCTGAACGTGTAGATAGGTGGCGAGATTTGGTTATAGCAGGGACGGTCCAAAACTTTTTGTTGCATAGGGAGGTCGAGGAGAAAGTGTCCCCCATACGGGACTGTATAGGGAACTCCTTAGCACGACCGAGAGTGTTTGTTAGGATGAAATACATGTCCGTCTTTTCGAAAACTGCAACGGTCGACGATCCGTTGGTCCGCGTTTACGGATCGTCAATGAATGCTTTGTATGGCTACGGTTCGTGACCTTGTCCCAGGGGAACCGCGATTGTCACAAGATCTGGACGTGTGGTTGGACATCCTGCTTAAGCGAAAAGAAGGGAGACGAGTGAGAGGCTTGTGTGCTGCCGAACATAGCAGAGTTTTAGTAGTGGAGAAAGGCGCGGGAGGCAGCAGTTGCTAGTGCACGTCGTCTCTTTCCGTGTCGCGCCCTCTTGAAGTTCGGATCCCGGCGAACTTCGCGGTTTGGCCTGTGCGTCCTACCGGCCTCTGAGCTTCGAGTGCTGACCGGAGTTGGAAACGGTCCTGCTACCAATTACGCCTGGACTCAATGACTGCTGCCATCAAAACCTGCGGTCGGCTGTGGAACCCCGGGGTTTTTTCTCGTGCGCCTTGGTCGAACACTGTCTTGTGTTTGGACTCGGAGTTGCTCCAATATTTTTCTTTGTCTCTCTTTCTCGCGTCCTCCTGAAGTTCGGATCCCGGCGAACTTCAGGAGTCGCCTGCCTATTGCCACAGACGGTGGTCTTCCGGATCCCTCGTGGATTCCGGCAACAGCCAGAGTCTAAGGACCTATGAAATGTTGACACGGCTGTCGCTTTCGAGCTTGGGTTCATCCAGTGCCAAGCTGTGCATAACGCGAGCTCGTAAATCAGAAGTAGTTCGGATTAGGGCAGACTTCTCCATTTCAACCATCCTTTCATTCCAGTGTGGCCTTCCTGGGTCGGGGTTGAGTTCAACAACCTTAGACTTGCGGATCGTGTGTCCCTGACGCCGTTTCTGCCTGTCGCACCGTCCTAGAGTTCTGATCCCGGCGAACTTCACGTTTCGGGAGGTGCGTTGCTTTGTCGTGAGTCTTTGTGGTTTCGGGTGGGTTGCACAACCCGCCCGGCAACAGTTCCGAAGTGCGTTTGGTCGAGCACGGCTCTGGGACGTTGGCTATATCTCACCCGGAGAGCTTCGAGCATGACCGCCAGTTGATTCCTGTGAAAAATTCCCGAAATCTGCTTCCGCGGTCTCTATCTCACGCACCGTCCTTTAGTTCGGATCCCGGCGGACTTCGCGATTTTCACTGTGCGTTTGTCTATCTTTGTTCTACGGGGCAGCGCGTGATCCCATGCGCACTGCGAGTTTTCACTTGCTTCTCTCTCTCTGTCTGGCTCTCGGTCTCTTGCCCACTTGAAGTTCGGATCCCGGCGGACTACCCCTTCTCACCATTTCGGATTTGGGTGCCCAGATGTCTTCGTGTGCGACTTTCTCTGCGCTACAGCCTGGATTGACGTGCGGCAGCGAGTGCTCTATTTCTCCTATGTTTTGACAGACGTTGACTTCATGGTGTGCTGTTCGATTTGCGTTGTCGTTCGCAGACAGTATGTCTTCTTCCAAGGGCAAGGTGGAGCCAACAGGGACCTCCGGGAAGGAGTCACGAAAAGATTCCACGATGCGGTCGTCTACTGTCACGCAGGGGTGGTCGAACCATTCGAGGTCGAAATGGTTCATCGACTCGTGCTGCGGAGATGCTTCCAACCCCACTGCGCAGCCATGTGGTCCTGTCATCTTCATCGATGACAGCAGAAGGCGTAGAGTGCTTGGTGTCGTCTTACGGTGGGAGGACGCAAAGGGGGGCCAGGGACATTTCTATATTCAGAAAGTTTATGGCGCCAAGGGCAACATCGTTGCCAATTCGAAAGGGATGTTGTTGGACCTCGAATTGTGTGAGGGGTTAAGAGCGGGTGCTGTGAACACCCCGTTCTACAGAGAACTCGTTCTCGGGGGCGGTTTTGTTTTGGCGCGTGAATTTTTCGACATGTTGGAGGACAAAAACATCGCTCTAGACGTCCCGTGCGATGTCAACCCATCCCTGGAGCTGTCGTTGCCGTTGAAGCTGTGCAGCGGTTGCGAGTTAAGCGGGGCAGCGGCGCAGGGCGGTGATCCGGGTTCTGGTCCCGCCACTCAGCTGCACCGTGGCGAGAGTCGAGGTCAGTTCAACGACAGCGAGGATGAGAGGACTGCTCGCCGTTGAGTGACACGCGGCGGTCTGTGTTGTCTATTCCTGTGGTTCAGACTGATGCTCGGGTTCAGCGGAAGAGTACGGGGCCTGCAGTACAGGTGGCGGCCTATTCGGAGGTCGACTTGGAGGTGAGCAAGGGACAGGGTGTGGAGGAGGTGGACTCGGGAGGCCTGAGCTCGCAAGGAGCTCCGCAAAAGAGGAGGGGGGATCGTCCAGACGAGTTCGCCAGTTCTACGAAGAAGTTAAAGAGCAAGGCCCCCAGGACTGCGGGGGAGCAGGGCCGTCAGGTTGCAAAACGACCGTCTTTGAGACAGAAGCAGCCTGAGTCTAGACTGTCGTCTCCACCGACAACAGGGACTCCCATCGACGTCGACGCCGGGTACTTCCTCGAGTGCAAAGACGGCGTTCGGACAAAGCGGGACTTCGACATTAGCCGTGCGCAGGTCGTCGACCTTGGGGACTGGGAGGACCTGTACAACCAGCGGTCCCTGGATCCCGTGCTCGTGGAAGGGATCAAAGAAGCGATGCGGTTGGCGTTCGAAAACAAATCGCAGTCTTACGATTTACCAACCCTGAAAATGGCGCCGCTTGGGCTTGATAAACCGACTCCCGGGACCAAGGCAGAACGTCTGAGGCCGGAGGATTGGTGGGATGAGCTGGCGGGACAATACTACTACTACGCGGGGTGTGGGCAGCACAACGCGGCTGCAGCGAGGTCGCTGCTCGGCAGCGAGGTGGCCAGGAAATACGATTTCGAGCGGTGGCCTGCACGAATGGTCTACTTTTCGGACGACGACTTCGAAGGGTACTTCCTTGTCAGTTCCCAGGACAACAAGAAGGACCTGAAGGCGCCCCCACGACAGCTGAAGCTGTCAATGAGGGACATTAGGTGGCAGTGGAAGCACGCCGGTTGCCCGCGTGCTGTTATGGGGAAGCCCATCGGAAAACAGGATCAGGTTCGGAAGTGGCGTGAATTCTGTAATGTCGCACTCAACATGACACCGCACAACAGCTTGTGGATTCTCGCAGATCATCAGGGCGAGGAGGCCATCAGGAAACAAGGCGCTGCCCTGCGTTCCTATTTCCCGCTCGCGATGGCAGGGGAGAACATCTGGAAACTGGTCGTCGAGTTTTTCAAGAAATGGGAGACAGACAGATTGCTCAGACACGATGGCGCAAAGTGGATCATGAGGAAGAAGAAAGTCAAAAACGTGAAGCCTGGGGTTGCATACATCCATAATGACAAGCTGGGCAGGAAGGAGGTCGTGTACAACGTCACTGTGGACCCGGCGACAAAGAAAGGCAAAAAGGAGAAAGAGGAGGGCGAGTGGTTTGTGCAAGTGCCAGAGCCGGACGCGCATTGTTGGAAAACGATGGAGTCGCTGACAGACAACGAGAAGTGCCGCGTCCTGAAGAAGGTGCTCGCTTACGAGGTGGTTTGGCTACAGGCCGGCTCCCCAGCGTTGGCGAAGCTCGGAAAGCTGAACGTCCAGGAAGTGGTGAATTTGGTGAAGTGCGATCGAGTGCTGGTGCGTCTATGGAACTACTACCAGTTCAAGCATGACAAAAGGCCGGACGCGGATTGGAGCCAGAGGTTCCCGTTCCTAAAATCAAGGTCCGCAATTTTCAGACAGTTTGAGAGTCGTGGTTTGGATGCTGAGTTGTGGGACGGAGCGCGAAATACGTCACTGACTCCTTGTTGTTCAAGGACTGCCCGCCCTACATGGGCTGCGACGACGACAGATCGATCGAGGTGACGGAGAAGCTGGCCGGTCACAAGAAGTTGTCCGTCGACTAGAGGAATAAGGTCCTGTCCGTGTTGACTGGCAGTAGACTGAAGAGTCGAGAGATCGCGCTCGCCGAAGGCATTGTGCACATAAAATGGAATGACACGGGCGACGTGACATCCTTGGAGGCAGACATAAGGAGTGCGGAGTTGAAGGAGGCAGTGGTTGCCACAAAGAGTCACACGTTCGTCCTCGATCAGTGCGAACCGGTGGACCTAAGGCTTTGGAAACCGCAAGCGTTCGACACTCTGGATTCCCAACGCTAGACGTGGTGTCCGTCGCAATGGACGCTCGTTGTTTTTGTTCCGCGGCAGCAGAACCTCTCCTTTCTGGCCAGCATGAACCGTTTGTCTTTTGTCAAGCTGTTGGAAGGGAAGTGGGTGAGGAGGAGTCAACAAAAGAAAAGCTTCCCCGTCAGGAACAATTTGTACACGGAAGACGACCGGATATACATGCTCTTCAAAAGCGACGATTTGCGGGCCAACACGTCCGTCGTCTACGAGGGGAAACTGCCGGCAGGCGCCGCTGCTGCAGTGCGGGTACCACAGAAGGTTACGCAAACGGATGTGTCCGACATCCCGTTCAACGCTTGCGACTGGTCGCATACCTCGCCTGCACGTCGGGGCATTGTGTACGGGGACATGGAACGCAACCCCGCCCAATTCGTTCAGCTTCTCGAATCCGTCACCAAGAAGGGGGAGGGTGTCGTCTTCCTCGGGAAGCCACACATGCGCGGTCAGTCTGGGAAGTACTGAAGGCAGGACGGCACGTCATCGCGATGGAAGGGAACTCCGAGCTCTTACAATTTACAATTGATCTCGTCAAAAGCGAGGTCAATTCGGGTGCCCACAATTGCGAGTTCATGGTCGTCACCGAGACTCGGGCTCGTGTGTGGAACAACAAAACGGACATGTGGTTCAAGTTGAGTGCGAGGAAGCGGAACAAGATATACGACTTCTTGTTCCTGCAAACGCGGCTGAAGAGAGACACCGACGCCGAGTACGTGCGCTGCAAGGACCACATGTTCACGTCGCTCGACAACTACCACGGCGCCTCCCGCATGAATGCGAAGACCTTCCTCGAGAGGTTGCAGTCCCTTTACTTCGTGGAGTCAGAGGAGGAGCTGACGTTCGACAGTTACTCCTCCTTGATCTCCACAGAAGACGAGGAGACCTTCGACATTGAGTTCGACGTGACCGCGGACGAGGAGGGCAGCGACACCGAAAGCCTCGACCTGCAGTACGACCAACATTCCGCGCAGCACGCTACAGGGTCGTCCTTGGCAGGTCCGTCGACAAGCCCAGCGTCCCTTGTGTCACCGATGGTGAAACCGGCGCCTGGCACTACCCCAATGAAATTGCTGCGGAGAATACAAGCTCTGGCCTCTGGCCATCGCTCACTGCGTCCCGGGTCTGACATACCGCCCGATCATAAGTCTTGGACGAATGCCAACATTCACTTCCTGCCTGAGCCTCAAAGTCGTTCCACGGAGGCAGACTGGGGCCATGACATGATTTGGCATCCAGGAGTCATCCAACCGCGATCCAAAAGGGTGAGTGGATCGTGGCGGTCACTGTCCCGGATGCAGGATGGATGCCACTCCCTCGCGGGTCGAAGTCTGACTTCCTCGACGTCACTAGAATTGCGGTCCTCCATAAAGTGAGGGCCGAGAATGGCTCTTTCGCACGCGAAGACGTGTCCGTCATTTCCACAGTCGGGCGATTGTTCGCCGAACTTCAGGACAAGTGCTGGTTGGAGCTGACGGAGGACTACTACGACCTCGACACGAGCCCCTCGAAAGGAAGGGTGGACTGGAAAATCCCCCCTCCTAGTGGGACGCATGTAAGTACAGGGTCCCGGGGACCGGACGGTGGGGAGAACGAGGGCGACGAGGCTGGGGGCGACAAACAAATCCTGGGGCGACAACACGAGGGCGACGAGGCTGAGGGCGGGTCTCAGGGCCACACCACGACAGCGGAAGGCAGCGGCGGGGTGGTGGGGGAGGCCCTCGGGCGTCAGCAGTCTATCGGGCCCGGTCGGGAATGCTCGGCACAGTCGGAGGACGTGCCCAGTTCATCCGCCTGCTCGGTGATGGCGGCCTTGGTTGCTCTCCGTGTCGGCTCGGTCGAAACGTTCAAGTCCGCCGGGATCCGAACTTCAATGCTTGCAGAGCGGACATAGAGGATGGACGCGCAGAGCTGGTCAGGACCGGGGGTGGCGAGTCGTCATCCCAAAATAGACAGCGGTGCGGTGAGGGATGGGACTTCGCCGCCTGCGGGGGCGCTTCGGTCGGAGCGAGAGGGTGCGTGCGGAGGGCCCGGCGACAGGGAGACGACGAAGTTCGCCGGGATCCGAACTTCTCCAGGCAAGGCGTGTGGAGGGTCTGGTGACAGGGAGACGACGAAGTTCGTCGAGATCCGAACTTCTTCAGGCAAGGCGTGTGGAGGGCCTAGCGACAGGGAGTAGGCGAAGTTCCCCTGGATCCGAACATCTTCAGGCAAGGTGGGCCAACCAGGGATATTGGTGCAGGCGGGAGGGGCTGCGTGGGGCGCGCGGGAAGCGCATTCATCGGAAATCGACACGGGTTCGGGCGAAGTGGCTGCATTGCATGCAGGGGAAGAAGGCAGGGTGATGGACAAAGAGAAGGAAGTGGAGGAAGGAGACACAGGGGAGGAATTGGAGGAAGGAGGGGAGGAAGGGGAGGAAGAAGAGGATGAAGGAGAGGAAGGGGAAGAAACGGAGTTGGCTGGGTTGCTAGGAGGGCAGGAGGGGGAAAAAGGTGAACTCGATACAGGAGACGACGAACGGACTTTCAGCGACGACGATGACAGATCTGGGGAGTCTTMTGACGGATTCGGGCAGCTGTACGGAGAACACCACGAGGAAGACGACGACGACGATGACACGGCACTGGGTATGGAGACACACGTGGTCACAAGCCTTTCGGCAGAACGTGATGACTATGAGGTCCAAGCAATGACGTCTGCCGTCGATCTCCAACACCGGTTCAATGAAGCTCGTGTAGCAGTCATCCTGACTAAACCGAGTGTGCGTATTGACATCGAAGAAGTTATCGACGACATCCTGGGCGACCACCACATGTCCGCGCAACCATCCTCGACGCCTGGTGTCGACGACCCTCTCGACGTCAAGCCTTTTGGGGGATCTGTCGTCGATTTCTCGCCGACGAGCTCTCCGATGCTGCCGCCGACCATCGCCAGCGGAGGAGAAGGCGGGATCGGGGGACGACAAGATGTCACATCCCCGAAAAAAACTGCCCCCGGCACTCGAGCTCTCGACTTGCTGGCCTTGCCCGCGCCAACTTCGCCGATTAAGGAGCAGAGAGACAAACCAGCTGGTAAGCAGTGACAAACGCCACTCTGTCTGCGCGCCAATGACCGCAGTGTCTGTCAATGCGCACGAGACAAAAACATGTGTGTTTTTGTTGAAGCGTTCCCTCACACGAGTGGTGGTTTTAGTCCGCCGGGATCCGCACTGTCAAGGCCGCTACGTAACGCGGTTACTCTTTTGGTGCCTCGATTGGGAAAAGTCCGCTAGGATCCAGACTTCACAAATGTTTGGCCTCCGGGTTTGTGGCTTGTTGAGGTTTTCCCTTCTGAAGGGCGGGGGTGTCGATGTCGAACGCACTGCTCCTTTTGTTTTCCAGCGGGCCTGCGCGGAAGTATTCTCTATCTCTCTCATGGCTAAACGGGGCTCTGTAAATAGATAGGTCCTGCGTCTTCTACATTTCGTGGTTCTTGAGTTGTCGTTTTCGTCGGGTTCGTCTTGGATTATGTGAGTTCATTTTCAGTTTTCTCTTCCTTCGGTTGCACAGGGGTTGGGTCATCTCCCTGGGTTGGAAAAGTCCGCCGGGATCCGGACTTAAGAGATGTTTGCCTTCCGCTTCTGTGACTTGATGTGCTTTTCCCTTCTGAAGGGCGGGGGTGTCAAGCTCGAGTGCACTGCTCGTTTTGTTTTGCAACGTGGCTCATGCGGAAGTTCTCTCTCTCGCACTCTCATGGCATGACGGGGTTCTGTAATTGCATGGGTCCTGCGTCTTTAAGATTTCGTGGTCCTTTAATTGTCGTTTCGTCGGGTTCTTATTCGAAAACGTGTACTTTTCGTTTTGTCTTTCTTATGTTGTACAGGGGTAGGGCCGTCTCGAACACGGAGGTCCTCTAAATATCCGGAACACATATTGCATTACAGTCCCGGGGTTAACGACAAAACACAAGGACGTGTTAAAGGCGTCAGGGGTTGATGTCGAAATCGGGAAGAAGGAGCATGCCATTGCCATTGAGGAGTGTCTTTCCCTTCTGCCCGCAGAGAAAGGGCCATATCCATGATCTGTGACTAGGGGTCAGGCCATGTATGAGAAATACTTAGCTACTCGTCGTGCGATGAAGGAGAATCCTTAGTGTTCCGTTTCTCACTTCCCCCTCCTGTCCTTTGCTCGATGTTGTGCAATGCGGGCCACGACACCTGGAACAGCAGTGACTGCGATTGAAAGCTTGCGGGTTTTGGACGACATTGAACGAGGCTTGGTGCCACCTGACACTGTACTCTCGACCCTCCACGATGGTCAGTTGCGAATTGCAGCGAAGGATATTCTCACCCTCTCACTGATCGATGGCAAGGTGAATAATGAGGTGTTCAACTTCTACATGGCGCTATTAGGAACGACCGCATATGGGACAAGTGACATCCAGCCAGACCTTCGAGTCTTCACCTTTAATTCTTTCTTCTTCAGTAAACTGCAACTTCAAGGGCACGGCGGGGTGAAAAGATGGGCTAAAAACGTGGATTTGCTTGAATATGATATTATCTTTCTTCCACTTCTCAAAGATAATGATTACTGAATCCTCCTTTCCATGAGCTTGAGAGATAATGTTCTTGAGATTTTCGATTCTTTTCCTTGCGTTGTAGCCAATTCTAGTTTTTACCTTAGTGTTTTCGAGTTGATCGTACACTATTTGGAATGTCAAACATCACATAGGCGCTCGTGCAGGCGCTGGAAGTCGGTGGCAGCAAATGTTGTTATAGAGGGAGTTCCAAGACAAGTGGATGGAGTTAGTTGCGGGGTGTTTATGCTGATGTTTGCGACACTGTTGCAACGTGGCGATCGACCGCCTTTCAGGTTCTTTTGTAAAAATATTGCGTATATTAGACGACAACTGGCATCATGTGTCTTGGAATACCGTTGTCTTTGATTAATTCGATTGATTTGCAAACTTCTGTTTCAGAATATTTCATATTTTAACTGTCGCTTTCACAACGATATTACTTTCTATCAGTGTTGCGGTTTTGAGTTGTCTTTGGTATGTTGACTGCCAGTTTGGTGTCGCGTATTGCTTTCAGGATCTCTGTCAGGTCCGGCTTGTCTGTCGTGTCATTACATTCATCACATTGCAGTCCTCGTTGCAAATTGTGTCCAGGTCATCCAAGGTTGTGCATATAATTCACCTCGAAATGATATTCATGTATGTGATGCGACATGACGAATTGGAGTGTGGATGCAAGACAAATCTCGACGAGTGTGTGGGTATGAGTTCCGTTATGCAAAGAGTGAAAGACCAGTGACATCACGTCTTTTGTGCGCATAGACAATCATGTACTTGTGACCGCCAGAATTACATGTGACCGACAATTTTGCGTTCTTCACCGGGAAAAATAAATTGTAAGTAAAAAATAACAGTTACTGTTTGTACTTCTAAAGAAGTCTTAATCTCTATAACATCCAGACAACCACCTCGGACGAGACGATAGCCATGCATGTACAACTCACGCATAAAAGAAATAAATATTATTATCCAACAAAGATTCAATCATGACAACTTGCTCATCACATTCACAAACTTGAAGTTTGCTAAGTGTGGCTCCCGACACACTCTATAGCACAGGCATCCCGGATGGGCGTGCCTGTTGCTACTCTACGTCTTCTAATATAATTATCCAACAAGGATGCAATCATGACACATTGCTCATCACAATTATAGAATTGAAGTTTAACAAGTACGGATCCCAGCACACTTCCGCACAGGGTTCCCTGATGCGCGTGCCTGTCGTTTTTCGTTTATGAAGTTTAACAAGTGCGGATCCCGACATACTTCGGCACAAGATTCACGACACAATTCTGAAGTTCAACAAGTGAGGCTCCCTGCACACTTCCGCACAGGGTTCCCTGATGGGCGTGCCTGTCGTTATTCGTTTATGAAGTTTAACAAGTACGGATCCCAGTACACTTCCGCACAAGATTCCCAGCAGTGCCATGTTTTTGAAGTTCAGCAAGTAAGGATCCCAACACACTTCCACACAAGGTTCCCGTGCGGCGTGCCTAACATGTACGGGTTTGAACACGCTTCCTCATTTGGGATATCATTTATAAAGTTTCACAAGTACGGATCTCAGCACACTTCTGCATGTGCTTAAGCCGTGGATGAGCGTGCCTACGTTGCTTGGAATGCAGCCAAAAATGAATTCGTTAGAAAGAGGACACAGTATAATGTCATATTTTAACGAATAACATGTTAGAGTTGCCACGTTGGATGACGTTCGCATGCAATCAAACGGTAAGTGGCATAAAGTGAAGTGCTCCGCGTGTCGATCGATTAGAGAAATCGACACGTGTCAACAAGCAAGCAGGAGCTTGCCAATATGGGAACCCCCTGGATGTCACATATGTGACGAACCACTTTCTGTAACGCACGAGTTTCTGCGCTGTTGCAACGGGGCCTCCTAAGGTGGGAAGATTGGTCCAATTACGGGAAACAGGGATCGGTGGAAAATTGCATCAGTACCCTTGCTTCTTCGTCTTTTTTGTCACTTCTTCGGGGGCTGGGTGTGTCTTGGAACGACCGAATGAGTAATTGGTCGGATGGATGTCTGGCGCGCCACCTCGCGTGTGATTGATAAATGTTGACGTCGTTTCTTTCGTTTCGGTTTTGATCTTTTGGGCACGGACATCGCGCGGGAAAATTGTTGAGCTCTTTTTGAATTTTTCCTTTGAAACCTTTTTGAATTTTGTCGAGCCCGATGACTCTCGGAATTTCGGACTTCCCTTCTGGAATTTGTGTTTTTTTCCTTTTTTGCATCGGATAGGAATTTAGGAATTTAGTAATTAGGATTTTTCCAGCCGCGTGACGCTTTTTGTTCACGGGCTTCTTCGCGCGGCTGCAACGGAACTCTGATTAGTGGGCACCCTTAATCGTATGTGTAACTGTAATTTTGGGCGAGTGCCATTGTAACTGTATCTCTCTTCTTCCATTTCGTCTCTCCCTCCCTTCCTTTCTTTCTTTTGCTGGAATTTTGTAAGCCGCGGCTTGCATGCTCGGATCGATGCGTGGAGAGGGGTTGCGCCCCCCAAGCCACGGCCGATCATGCAGAACGGCGGCGCTCCCTCTCTAATCCCCGCTCTAAGTTCTGGTAATTCTGTGTCCTTCGCGCATGCATGCACACTATAAATTTCGGCTGCACGATTAGTCGGCTCTCTTAACCTGTTGTTGGAAGCTCGGGGTTACGCGATCAGGAAGGGTCGGCACACGAGCGAAGTAAGAGGTGAGTAGAGTAGGAGTTGGGCGACCCGACGGGCTGGTGCCGAACCCGCGGGATTGACGTGGGCCACGACGGACTGTGGGCACATGCGAATCCGACGGGTGCGGGAGGACTAAGCGGGGTGACAACTTCGTGGGTGGGTGCGTGACGACGGACTGTCCGCATCGGAGAGAGAGAGAGAGGAAGAGAGAGTTGAGGTCGATGGACGTGGATTTGCTGTTTCTTTGTCTCTTCCCCCCCCTTCATCTGTGAACATACATTTTGATTGCGGCTCCGGGTGGTTTGCCTGTTCTTATTTTCATTTCGGCTTTCTGGAACCTGGGCCTGGGTTTTTGCTCACATTTGTCCTTGCGATGTCCGACCTGCTTGCATTATGTGTATGATTGTCCAATGTATGGATGTACGGATATTATGACTGCTTGTCTATCTTTTTGCTGAGAATCCTTGTCCTTGCGTTATGTATGTGTCAAAATCTTTGCCTACACCTGATGTCGCTGTAGATGGGATAATAATCTGGCCCCGATAGTGATTTTGCTCTCGTTTTTGCTCATCCCGCAATGGGGGTTGCGATATGATTGCATCTTGCATAATCGGCGATCC
>BFEA01000966.1:107493-119523 GCA_003427395.1 Chara braunii
ACCCGGGATTCGTTGAGATCACCACCAGTTTCCCTCCTTTCCGCCTCCTTCTCCCATATCATCAACTTAGTGTCGTCCCGTGGCCCGCCATAGCCCCCTACTGGCCCAATACGTTTTGCGTGAACTGCCGACGTAGCGGCGGACAGAGAACTTCGGAATTTCGAAGGTCCAACCCGAGCGCGCAGCGACCTGCGCCACGTGGCGGCCCCCGACGGCCTAACTTTTCAGGACCACCCCCACCACGGAGGGATTTCCCCGTAGCCCGTCACCCACAGTGCCCCGGCCCCACCAGACCGTGAGTCCCTGGCGCACGGACCCCTGACTCGCCTAATTGCATTCATACCCTTAAGACTTCCCCACTTTCCCCAAAAATCCTTAGCACACCCCTTTTCGCATTTCCAGGCCCACATCCCACTCCGATCAGGAAGTCGTGCTGGGCGTGAGGTTGGGCGTCACCCTCGTAATTGTTTTCCTCCTACTCCCTCTCTCTCCCGGTCTGAATCTTTGCGCGCCCATTTCCCTTCCTCGATCGATTGAATCTTGGACCCGTCTTGCACTACTTCTCGAGCCTTTCCCCTCCCCCGCCTTTCGAGTGAAGCTCGTTAAGTCCGACTGATCCTTCGATCACTCTCACCCACCAATCAGGCGCGTGGTACGATAAGCTCTGCCTATTGCACAACGAATCTGATTGGCCAATCGCGGAGTTCCGAAGGATCAACATGGCTTCTACAGTGCACTTCTCGCCAAGTCTTCTCCTCCTGCTTCTCTCTTTACACTTTGACTTTCCCCCTACCTTCTCTCTCCCTTGTCTTCCCTCTCGCCACTATAAATTTCGCAAACGCGCCCGCAAATCTCTCTTACTTTCTCAACTCTCAAGCCAACTTCCAGGAAGCAGGGGCCAGGTAGAGTGTTTGGTGCGAGTCGAAAAGTCCTGTCGGGCTGATGACACGCTGACCGTCTGTGCGCTAGATCGCCATGACGGACTGTGGGATGTGGGTGAGCCGCGTCGAGCTTGCGTCGGCGGGGTGACGATCGCAAAGGTGGGAGTTAGCACGCGACGGCGGGGATCGTCGGTGCGGGTATGAGGATGGATGGTGGGAGTTGAATGGTTAATTGGCCCGGGGCCATACTGGAATTCACGGCGAATGCGTCCTTGTTATTGCGGATCTTTATCTTTTGGTGTGAGTGTACGGCGGCCACGCCAAACTTACTCTGTCGGAATTTGTCCTCTTCTTTCTCGATATTATTCCTTCATCTCTCTCTCTTTTTTCCTCTCTCTTTGAAGGATGATGCGCCTTGATGTCTCATCCCTATCGCTCTCTTTTTCTCTTTTATCTTTGAATAATAATGTGCTTCGATGCTTGTCCCTCTCATGGATGAAAACGACATACTTTCATGAGAGAAAGAACTCCTTCCGGAACTCTTCCATTAGTTTCCTGGGTAATCCCCGAAGACAGAGGAAGTCAGTTATTTTCGTCTTGTGAACAGTGGATGCGTGTGTACTGATCCTCCCCCAATCCCGCGGCGTGAGTCATTTTCACACCTTCCACAGTGAATATACGCATGGGCTGATAATTGTTTGTCGATTTTTACCTTGATGGGATTTTGTTCGAGAATCCAAGAGTGTTTAGATCTGTGACGCTAGATGTACTGCGCATGCCATCTGCCTTATGCTGCACGACATCAGCATTTGTCCTCCAGGGCAGCTCTTAAAAACAAGGCGCCCCGATACAGGATTTTCGAAGTCTGAGTCGCRGGTTGATCCCTCGGGTGCAATAAGAGGAAAGGCATTGGTTGGTCTGGAGCTTTATGTCTGATGACGTCTTTGGAGTATTTGTGATTGGSTGATATGTGGACTAACGGACGTCCTTCGATCGGGCGTCAGACTCCCGTATCCCCCACGATAACGCGACCTTTTTCCTACAACGAGGAAGGGACATGTGTATGCGAGTGGGACGTATGAAAAGTTGTTGCATGGATCGGTGGACGATACTACTTTCCTCCGGAAAATCATTGCTCAGGATTCGTAGAAGTTGGGTTTGTCATTATTGATACGCATTTTCCACCATATTCGATATTGTTGCCATTTAATGAGTTGATTGTCATTCCGTGGACAGCAGTGGAACCCCATTGGCCTCGCACTCTGTGCTCTGAGTGCTAGCGCTTCGAGCGTTACGAATCGAAGGGATTCCACTATCGCATACAGAGTGAAGACAAACATAGGGAAAGAGCCACACGACTGAGACCGTCCACGTCAGACTGGCCTGCGAGCAACGCGGGACTTGGTACGAAAACGCGACACGAGAAGAGTGCCACGACCTTTTTGCTCTAAACGAAGAGTCGTAGCCTGGTGGGACGTTCGACAGTATTTCTTCGATTGAATTTGTATTTCTTTCTCCTTTCGCGCCAAAACTGCGCGCGTATGCCACGACGTGCGAAAAATCGAACGACTTACTTCACGGAGGATTCTAGTTCCATCTTTTTCCCCACACTCAATTTTCAAAAATCCTTGGCACACCCCATCTTGCTGTTTTTCTGGGCCTTTTTCCGCACCTTTAGCACTCCGTACGAAAGACAGCACAGGGTGTGAGGTTGGTATCGGAGCCGACTCGTGTCGGTTCTCATAATAGTAGGTCGATCTGGGGAGAGGAAGAAGAAGCCCTTAACCAGCTCGTAGAGATCGCCCAGTAACTAGATCACGATCTCGTGAGTCTGGTATCGGATCTCGTGCGGTTGTACGAGCGATGCCAATGGCAGACGGTGCTAGGATAGTTGTTAGCATTCCTCCCCCTTTTCCCTTCTTCCCTAACCATACCCATCCAGAGGCCTGGTTGGAAGTCGTTGAAGCCCAAGGTTACAGCGCGGGTGACCTCCCCCGCGTTCTCACCCTGTGACGTACCTGATCTAATGCAGGAGATGACGGATTTAACAAGATAAACTGTGGAACAGACTTCTACCGATTCGGAAACGGATGCCGAGATGAAGGAAACCGAAATGGTCAGCCCGGCTGAATCGCAAATGATTGCAACGGTCTTTTCTGTTCGCACCTGTAGTTCCGTCTTTTCTAGTGATCATGACCGACGAGAACGGCCGAACGATTGGATCGACATACCCCTTAAATTTCCTGGGGATTCGATAATCACCCCACCGAGCCACCTCCCCATGGAATTCCGAAGGTCATTAACCAATGTGTTAAACGGTTATGCAGATGTGTTGAGCGTGAATGATAACGATATCGGTTTAACTAATGTAATCGAGCATGTCATCCTCACGGGAGGTCATCCATCCATTAGCTGCGTTCCTTACCGATATTCGCCTGCACAAAGAACGGCCGCTTTTCAGCGGATTAAAGAGTTCGAAGCCAATGGATGGATCGAACCCGCTATAGGTCCGTGGTCTTTCCCTGTAGTGATCGTACCTAAAAAGGGTGGAGGGATTCGCATTAGCATCGATTACCGAAAAATAAATGATATCACGATCAAAGATGTATACCCCCTCCTCGAGATTGATGAGTTGTTGGATGCGATTGGGAGTGCCCGATTTTTCAGTAAGTTTGATGTTTGTCATGGGTTCCACCATCTTCTTGTTCGAGAAGAAGACCGTTCGAAAACGGGGTTTGTACTCTTCGAAGGCACATGGCAGTGAATTCGATATCCGATGGGTATCTGCAATGCCCCCGCGACGTTTCAGCGAGCTATGAATATGGCTTTTTAGAATTTTGTGCGAAAGACTCGATTGGCTCAGGGCATCATGAACTACTGCGTGATCGTATACATGGATGACATTTTGGTGTACTCAAGTTCCTACGAAGGACACGTGCAGCATATCGAATGGGCGCTGCATGCGTTGTGAGATGCTGGCTTCAAGGTAGCAATTGAGAAGTGCCAGTTTCTCCTTACCATCATTTCCTTCCTTGGACTCGTGGTAACGGACCAGGGGCTCCAACCGGAGCCGCAGAAGGTGACAGCCGTCAGGGATGCACTGGTGCCTACAACTATTACACAAGTTCGCGCCTTTTTGGGTCTGGCCTACAACTATACTTCTTCCTGCTTGTTCGTTTCATGCAATCAGGAGATCGCATAATTTTGGAACCCCCTGCGCGTCACATATGTAACGATCTACTTCCCGAACCCATGCTATCTTTCGTACCCTTCCTGTCTGAATTTCCCCTGTACCATACCAACCCCATAAAAACCCCGCTTCGTTTTCTTGATTCAGGGCGCCACGTTTCGGGCCCCCATCTTTCAGAAGCTTTTTGCAAATCTCGGATTCTGTTTTTTTTTCTTTTTATAATTCGGAAAATACATGAGAATTTATGTACGCCTTAGCGAGCGCACTGGGAATTGGGCCCGACAGTTGGGAATTCCGGGATGAGCGGAACGTTGACATGTCCTTTTTGTATCCATGTCCTTGGTCGCGACGGAGGAAAACTCTCAGAATTTGGTGGAAATATGAGTAGACGTAGGACCTTCTTTTCTTGCGTCGCTTTTTCGCGCGCGGATATGGTGATTTCAATTTTGAATTGGTTTAGGACATAAGCAAGCTGTAACTGTTTCGGTGCCTTTTTCTTTCTTTTTGTTGACGTCACCGCGCACGCAAGGCTTTCTCCTCTCTGACCCCCGCATCGCTCTCCCCCGTGCTCCTTTTTCCTTCCCCTCCTCTTCCTCTCCCCTTGTAACTATTTTCCTCCTCCTCCCTCTGTCTCCCGCTCTGAATCTTCGCGCGCCCATTTCCTTTTCTCGATCGATTGAATCTTGGACCCGTCTTGCGCTACTTCTCGCGCCTTTCCCCTCCCCCGCCTTTCGAGCGAAGCTTGCAAAGTCCGACCGATCCTTCGATCACTCTCACCCACCAATCAGGCGCGTGGTACGATAGGCTCTGCCTATTGCACAACGAATCTGATTGGCCAATCCCGGAGTTCCGAGGGATCAACATAGCTTCTACAGTGCACTTCTCGCCAAGTCTTCTCCTCGTGCTTCTCTCCTTACACTTCGACTTTCCCCCTGCCTTCTCTCTCCCTTGTCTTCCCTCTTGCCACTATAAATTCCGCAAACGAGCCCGCAAATCTCTCTTACGTTCTCAACTCTCAAACCAGCTTCCGGGAAGCAGGGGCTAGGTAGAGTGTTTGGTGCGAGTCCGAAAGTCCTGTCGGGCTGATGACACGCTGATCGGCTCCGGGCTGGATCGCCACGACGGATTGTGGGATCTGGGTGAGCCGCGTCGAGCTTGCGTCGGCGGGGTGACGATCGCAGCGGTGGGAATTACCACGCGACGACCGGGATCGTCGGTGCGGGTATGAGGATGGATAGTCAGAGTTGAATGGTTAATTGGCCCGGGGCCTTACTGAAATTCATGGCGAATGCGCCTTTGTTATTGCGGATCTTTATCTTTTGGTGTGAGTGTACGGCGGCCACGCCGAACTTACTCTATCGGAATTTGTCCTCTCCTTTCTCGATATTCTTCCTTCATCTCTCTCTCTTTTTTCCTCTCTCTTTGAAGGACGATGCGCCTTGATGTCTCATCCCTCTCGCTCTCTTTCTCTCTTTAATCTTTGAATA
Organism: Chara braunii; assembly: GCA_003427395.1. NCBI lineage: Eukaryota > Viridiplantae > Streptophyta > Charophyceae > Charales > Characeae > Chara > Chara braunii. The sequence goes on from BFEA01000966.1 coordinate 113,052, forward strand.
ATAATGTGTTGCGATGCTTGGCCCTCTCATGGATGAAAACGACGTACTTTCCTGAGAGAAAGAACTCCTTCCGGAACTCTTCCATTAGTTTCCTTTTCGTCTTGTGAACGGTGGATGCGTGTGTAGTGATCCTCCCCCGATCCCTCGGCGTGCGTCATTTTCGCAACTTCCACAATGAATATACGCATGGGCTGATAATTGTTTGTCGATTTTTACCTTGATGGGATTTTGTTCGAGAATGCAAGAGTGTTTAGATCTGTGACGCTAGATGTACTGCGCATGCCATCTGCCTTATGCTGCACGACATCAGCATTTGTCCTCCAGGGCAGCTCTTAAAAACAAGGCGCCCCGATACAGGATTTTCGAAGTCTGAGTCGCAGGTTGATCCCTCGGGTGCAATAAGAGGAAAGGCATTGGTTGGTCTGGAGCTTTATGTCTGATGACGTCTTTGGAGTATTTGTGATTGGCTGATATGTGGACTAACGGACGTCTTTTGATCGGGCGTCAGACTCTCGTATCCCCCACGATAACGCGACTTTTTTCCTACAACGAGGAAGGGACACGTGTATGTGAGTGGGACGTACGAGAGGCTGTTGCACAGATTGGCGGACGATACTACTTTCCTCCAGAAAATCGTTGCTTAGGATTCGTAGAAGCTGGGTTTGTCATTATTGATACGCATTTTCCACCATATTCGATATTGTTGCCATTTAATGAGTTGATTGTCATTCCGTGGACGGCAGTGGAACCCCATTGGCCTCGCACTCTTTGCTCTGAGTGCCAGCGCTTCGAGCGTTACGAATCGAAGGGATTCCACTGTCGCATACAGAATGAAGACGAACATAGGGAAATAGCCACATGACAGAGACCGTCCACGTCAGACTGGCCCACGAGCGACGCCGTAACTTGGTACGAAAATGCGACACGAGAAGCGTGCCACGACTTTTTTGCTCTAAACGAAGAGTCGCAGCCTGGTGGGACGTTCGACAGTATTTCTTCGATTGAATTTGTATTTCTTTCTCCTTTCGCGCCAAAACCGCGCGCGTATGCCACGACGCGCGAAAAATCGAACGACTTACTTCATCGGACCAACACGGGGGATTCCAGTTCCATCTGTTTCCCCACACTCAATTTCCAAAAATCCTTGGCACAAACCATCTTGCTTTTTTTCAGGGCCTTTTTCCGCACCTTTAGCACTCCATACGAAATACAGCATAGGGTGTGAGGTTGTGCATCACATTCTATTACTTGTGTTGAACTGAGGGTGTTCGTTTCCAGTTTATCTTCAACAAACTCTTCCACTTGGCACTTCCCTGAGGCCCCTTCATCCCAACTTTTCATCTGGTAGTACTTGTGACGCGGTAACCTCACGCCCCGTGCTGTCTTCTGTTTGAAGTGCTAAGAGTGAGGAAAGAAGGCCCAGAAAAACAGCAAGATAAGGTGTGCCAAGGATTTTTGGGAATTGAGTGTGGGGATACGGACAAAACTGAAATCCACCGTGTTGGTCCGATGAAGTTAGCCGGTTGCTTTTGCACGTCGTGAAATCTGCGCGCGGGCACGGTGCAAAAAGAGAAAAATCTAAATTCAATCCAAAAAGTATTGCCGAACTTCCCACCGTGCTACGACTCGTCATTTAGAGTGAAAGGGCTTCGGTACGCTCCGTGTGTCCCGTTTTGCTCACTGGGTTGTTCCGAGTCCAACGTGGAGGGTCTAAGCCACGTTGCTCTTTCCTTGTGCTCATCTTCACTCCGTATACGATAGTGGAAGCCCTTTGATTCGTAGCGATCGAAACGCTGGCACTCAGTGCACAAGGTTCGAGGCTAGTGGGGCTCCACTGCCGTCCACGGAATGACAATCAACTCGTTAAATGGCAGCAATACGGAGTAAGGCGGGAAGTGCGTATCGATAATGACAAAGCCCGCGTCCACGAATCCAGAGCAACAATTTTCAGGAGGGAAGTAATATCGTCCGCCGATCCGTGCGATAACTTTTCGTCGGTCCCACTCGCAAACACGTGTTCTTTCCTCATCGTAAGGAAAGGGGCGCGTCGGCGTAGTAGATACAGGAGGCTGGCGCCCGATCGAGGGGCGTTCGCCAGTCCACATGTCAATCAATTTATAATGGGTTTGCAAAAATCCCGGTACGTCATCAATAAACACAAGCATAAAAACCAACTAATATTTTCGAGACGAGGGAAAAAGAAATCTTACAGAGCCCGTACAGCCATGCACTTAACCGGGTTGAAGTCTCGAGGGACCGATCCGCGATTCAGGTTCAATAAACCACATCGGTGTAAATCCGAGGCACCTTGCTCTTTCGAGGCTGCCCCGAAGGCTGAAATGAAGATGTCGTGCATCATAAGGCAGATGGCATGCGCTGTGCATTTAGAACATCAGACCTTAACACTCTGAGGGATAGGCTCAGAGTGTTTTCCTTCCCATGCATACATCCATTGTGGAAGGTGCGAAAATTACAAAAGTGCATCAATTCCTTTCGCAAATCAGAGACAAATCAAAGGATAGTACACACGCATCCACCATATACAAGACAAGAAGAGTGAGTTCCTTTGCTTCCGGAGATTACCCAGGAAACTAATGGAAGAGTTCCGAGAGAAGTTCTTCCTCGCTGGAATCACAAGGGTTCTCCTTCATTCACATGAGGGATAGGCTCATGACATATCGTCATTCAGATCAGCGAGAGAGAGGGGAGAGACAAGTGAGAACATCGAGACAGAAGACACTGAGATGCGAAAAAGAACGTTCGGCTTCACAGCCGTAAACTCACACCAAAGAAAATGATCCGCAACAATGAAGGCGCATTCGCCATGAAATCCAAACATGGCCCCGAGCCAATCATCCACTCAATTCCAATCACTAATCCTCATACCCGCACCGACGATCCCAGCCAACGCGTGCTAACTTCCGCTGCTGCGATCGTCACCCCGCTGAAGCAGCTTGACACGGCTCGCCCAGATCCCACAGTCCGTCGTGGCGATCCAGCGCGCAACCGGCCAGCCTATAGTCGGCTCGACAAGACTTTCCGACTCGCATCACCTAGCCACTGCTTCTCGGAAGCTGGCTTGGAAGTTGAGAACGTAAGAGAGATTTGCGGGCGTGCATGCGGAATTTATAGTTGCGAGAAGGGAGGTAGAAGGAGGAGAAGGCGGAGGAAAAGTCGAGGTGTAAGAGGAGTAGGAGGAGAAGACTTAGCGGGGGGTGCTCAAGCGAAGCCATGTTGATCCTTCGGAACTCAAAATTCAGCCAATCACATTCGTCGTGCAATAGGAAGATCTTATCGTTCCACACGTCTGATTGGTGAGCGGGAGTAAGCAAAGGATCGACCGGGTTTCGCGAGCTACGTCCGAAGAGCGAAAAGGAAAAAGGCGCAAGAAGTAGCGCAAAACGGGTCCAAGATTCAGATGATCAAGAAGGGAAAATGAGCGCGCAAAAATCAGAGAGAGAGAGAGAGAGGGAAAAACAGTTGCGATGGGAGAAAAAGAGGAGGGGAAAGGGAGAGAGAGAAGAGCGCGAGAAAGAATGATGCGGGAAGTAGGGAGGAGGAAGCTCGCATGCACGGCACCGACAACAAGAGAAAAAGGCACCAAAAACAGTTACAACTTGCCTATGTCCTAAACCAATTCAAAAATTGAAGTCACCATATCTGCGCGTGAAATTTGACGCGGTGAAAGAAAGTCCTCTGTCTGTCCGTATTCTCACAAAATTCCTAGAGTTTTCTCCGTTGTGACCGAGAACATTCATGCACAAAAAGGACACATCGAATTCCGCTTATTCCGGAATTCCTAACTGTTGGCCTGGTTCCTGGTGCGCTCGCTAAGGCGCACGCAATTTCCCATGCATTTCCCAAATTACAAAAAGCAGAATTCCAAGAATCAATAGAACTTCCGAAAAATGGGAGCCCAAACATGGCATTAAAAATCAAGAAAAGCGACGGGGCCTCGTTGGGCCAGTATGATACAAAGGAAAGATTTAAGCCAAAGGGGTACGAAAGATAGCACGGGGTCGGGAAGTGGTTCGTCACATATGTGACGTGCAGGGGGTTCCAAAACTATGTGATCTCCTGATTGCGTGAAAGCTCGAAAGGAAATGGGAGAAGACGAAGAACCAGGAAGAAGCACAATCTCTATTAGCAGAGGAACACTAGCGACAACATCCGTGGCAAGATCTTTGCAGTCCCCAACTCTTCAATCGTCGGAGACCGTCCAAGTGGCGCCATCATGGTCCATCAGGTCTCCGTGGGCTCTGCACACCAAGTCCATCGCAGCCCGTCGAATCAGAGTGTGTGTTGACGTCATCGTCAATGGCGAGATCTTCGCGAAAACTGCTGATTTGTGCTGCTCTCTCCAATCGATCGTGGGGGGGGGGGGGGGGGGGGGGGGGGGGGGGGGGTAGTGCGCGACGGGGATTAGCGCCGCGTAGGAATGGGAAAGTAGACTCGGTACATGGAGGGGTGTCGACGGGGAGGATTGGAGGGTAATGAGGGTAAGTAGCGATCCATCCCTTCCACTGCCACTGGAAGCTCCTCATAGCGGATGATCCGAAATTGATCGCCCCTGTGAGGGAGGGAGGCGAGGTAGTCGGGGTAGAGGGTGGAGAAAGTGCGAAAGAGCGCCTTGCGGAATAGCTCGTAATGGCGGCAGGCGGGGATGGTCCCTGTGATTACGGAGTAGACTTCTACTGCGTTGCTCTGATCCCATGCGGCACTGAACAAAAGGACGTGCAAACAGAACGTGGGGGCTGCAGATTGAAGGGAAGGATGGGGATGGATGGTAACAGCGAGGCGCGTTGAATAGAAGTGATGGAAGATATTAGGAGGGAAGGGGTTGTGGATGAAGGTGACGGGGGGTAGAGATCTGCTCGAGCTTGAGGTAGTCAAGGGGACGGCGGGATAATGACCGGGGACAAAGGCCTATCCCCCGCATCGGTACGTGGACGAATTGGGGGACGGGATGAGGTGGAGGGGGAGGGGGATCGGCTTCATTTCCGTCGTGATGCGCTTGGAGTTGTGGCTGCAGGGTCGCCATCTTCGGGCTTAGGGGGCTCGGGATCCCTGGTCGTGTCGTCGCCGATGCGCAGGCTCGCCCCGCAGGTGAACTCTAGCTGCTGTTTCCCGGCGGCAATCTCCTCCCGCTTGCGCGCCGCCTCGGGATCTTCTGCCTCGGTGCCGGTGCGCAAAGCTTCTTCCGGCAAAGCTTCCCACTCCGATCCGGCTTCCTAGTCTTCGTCGCCTTCGTCTTCGTCTTCTTCTTCTTCTTCATCTTCTTCTTCTACACTCTGCTCCCCTTCGCTGTACTCACTATAAATTCCTTCCTCCGGCATCTCGTCGTCGTCGCCGCCCTCTTCTTCAGTGACTTCTTCCACTTCCTTGGGTGTCTTTTGCTTCAAATAGAAGGCAGGATTGACGATCCCATGTGGCTTTAAGTACTCCGGCCGTGATGGCAGGGCGCTCTCACTCCCGGGCTCCTCCAAACACGTGGTCCACTGAAGATACAGGGCCAATGCTCGCGTAAGGACGTGCGGAGCCGGACTATCGTCACTTTGCTAAATAATGTCGAGAGATAACAAAGATCTACGGTTATGCATCGACTATCGAAAACTTAACGCACAAAGCGTAAAGAACGTCGGCCCTCTCCCTCGGATTTATGATCTCCTTGAGCGGTTAGGCGGCGCGACGTACTTCTCGAAGTTGGACTTGAAGTCAAGTTACCACCAGATTGAAATCCAGCCTCAAGACCGGTACAAGACCGCATTCAAGACACGGTACGGGCATTTTGAGTGGGTTGTGATGCCCTTTGGCCTCACCAATGCCCCCGCAACTTTTCAAGCAGCAATGACGACTGAGTTTTGCGACTTGCTCGATCGCAGCGTCCTCATCTACCTTGATGACAACTTGGTTTATAGTAGGACGTTGGACGAGCACATCGTACACCTTCGCGTTGTTCTGAATCGTTTGCGACTAGCCAAGTACAAAGCGAATCTCGACAAGTGCGAATTCGCCAAGCAAGAGCTTGAGTACTTGGGTCATTTTGTCATGCCGAAAGGCATTCGTCCCTTAGCGGACAARATCCAAGCCATCGTGGATTGGCCGGAACCCCGTTGCACGACGGATGTACGCTCTTTCATGGGTTTGGCTGGATATTATCAGCGATTCGTCAAGTCATACTCGAAAGTGGCTGCTCCTTTGTCGAGACTTCAGTCCCCGAAGGTGCCCTTCGAGTTCGACGACGCAGCCCGTGGCGCGTTCACTACGTTGAAGGCAGCGATGCAAGCCGCACCTGCCCTCCGTATATACGACTACACCCTACCCACCCAAGTGACTACGGACGCTTCGGGATACGGTATTGGTGCGGTGTTGGAACAGTGTCACGAGGACGGTTGGCATCCGGTTGAGTATTTCTCCCAAAAGGTGCCTCTCGTCAACACTCTCGACGACGCTAGGAAGAAAGAGCTACTCG
>BFEA01000966.1:124096-134797 GCA_003427395.1 Chara braunii
AGCCGTTGGCTGACTATTTTGGGCGGCTACAGGTATTTACAAATGCCGTAGCTGCCGCCAAGGCTCAGCAGGAGGCAGCAGAGGCAGAACGTCAGCGGCTGGCCAATGAGGCGGCAGCCCACGCACAGCAGACTGCTGAGGCTGACTCAGCGGCACGAGACAAACGGAATGCCGCCAGTACGGAGTCCCTGATTCATAGTGAAAGTCAGTGGACAACGTTCCTCCAAGGCATGATCTTTGTGCCTTCTGACGCGCAGGCAGATCCGACACAGGCGGAGGCAGAGAGGACTCACCTGGCTAATTTGATGCTGGGCATGATGAGAGGCATCATGTGGAATAACACACTGCTGCACGCACATCTGCGCACGGAACGACAACAGCAACAAAAGTACCACTAAGACATTGCTACTTTAACAACTGCCATCCGCGCCGAAGCAATGCAACAGCAGCAACAGCATCAGCTGTTGAACTCCGCTCTCGCACGCATCAACAGCATTGAGGCTAACGCCTCAGCAGCGCCAGGCTGCACGACAGACGCGACGAAGCAACTCAATGAGCGCATCGATCACATCGTCACCGTCATTGGCGACATAGGTGTTTTCAATGGGCCGGACACGATCAGTAGCACGGTGGCCACCATCAAGACGGACATCACCAAGCTGCACACGAGACCGGACACCGCTACAAAGACTTACAAGATGCCGCACTTTGACATCAGCAAGTTCGACGACTACAACAAGAAACGACGTCAACATTTATTAATCGTACGTGCGGTGGCGCGTCAGACGTCCATCCGACCAATTACTTATTCGGCCGTCCCAAGACACACCCTGCCCCGAAGAAGCGACGAAAAAGACGAAGAAGCAAGGGTACTGATGCAATTTTCCACCGATCCCGGTTTCCTGTAATTGGCCCAATCTTCCCAGCTTAGGACCCCTCGTTGCAACCGCGCAGAAACTCGCGCGTTACAGAAAGTGGTTCGTCACAGGGAGAGGAAGAGGAGGGGAAGGAAAAAGGAGCGCGGGGGAGAGCGATGCGGGGGTCAGAGAGGAGAAAGCCTTGCGTGCGCGGTGACGTCAACAAAAAGAAAGAAAAAGTCACCGAAACAGTTACAGCTTGCTTACGTCCTAAACCAGTTCAAAATTGAAATCACCATATCCGCGCGCGAAAAAACGACGCGAGAAAAGAAGGTCCTACGTCTACTCGTATTTCCACAAAATTCCGAGAGTTTTCCTCCGTCACGACCGAGAACATTCATACAAAAAGGACATGTTAATGTTCTGCAGGTCAGTCGAGCAGTCATGATGTGGGTCATCTGGCTAGATAGGAATGGTCGACGCTTCAAGAGTCAGGAAATGGGGGAGTCGCGGAGCCATTCGAGCATCCGACCGTCAAGAGAGAACTGGCGTTCCTGACTGGTAGATTCCTCATCTGTCCAATGGACAAAGCTCCCAACATGCCCGCCTTCGTCTTCAAGAACTTTAAACGAAAAATAGCCTTCCAAAGACTATCTGGCCTTGAGTTTGCGAACATTCCTACACCGCCTGCAGTCGTCATATCGCGCATCCGCGACGAGCTCCTTGCCTTTCCGGCACTTCTTGCTGCTGTGGTCTCGCATCCCTATCTCATGGCAGTACTCAAGGTGCACAAGGGCACTTTCCGATGGATTACGAACACGGCGAATACTGTCATCTCTCCTGCGGCGAATATATGCGCCTGCATATTGCGTTTCCTTCTCCCACTGGTGCAAACCTTCTGTCAGGACAGGAGCCTGAAAGTGGAGGAGCAGCATGGCGTCAAACCCAACCTCTGGTGGGCCATTTCAACGGTAGGGGAATTCTACGCCAATCTACCAGAGAAGGTCTACTCCGTCTTCACATCCGACGTGACTAGATGTTTCGAAACAATCCCGACGGACAACTCAGAGGACAGTCTCACTGCCGCAGTCAAATTCAACGTGCAGTGCGCTATGCAGGTGAGGAGGGAGAGGAGCTTTAACCACGCGGTCATGATCAGGTTCGGGGAACGTGGCGATCTGCAACCAGCATGGGCGGATGTTGAACAGCCGGAGGAGATGGGCACATTACTATTCAAGGAAGGGGATATCTGCTGGCTCTCGGAATGGTGCACTGCCAACAGCATATTATGCATGGGGGAGTACGTATGGAGGCAGGTAAGGGGCATCCCCATGGGATTGGCGTGCTCGCCGATCTAATGCGACATTTACTTTTTTAAGTATGAATGTCAGGCGATGATGAGACTAGTAGATATGGGGAATGCCCATCTAATTCCGTGTTTTGGGAGCACCTTCAGGTACGTAGACGACCTTGGCACAGTCAACAACGTCATCATCAGGAGCTTTCTGGATAGCAGAGAGGACTGGCAGCCGAATGATCCCTCCTGGATCAGTACATTGAGATCAGGGAGAATACGGAGGTGGATGAAGACGGACTTGGCCGAGTGGCCAACTTCCTTAGCATGACCATCACGGTCACCTCACCGGTGGACGGTTCCTACTCCACCACCGGACATGATAGGCGCATTGGGTTGGGCTTTGCTCCCTGCAGGTTCATCAAGTTCAAATCCAACAGGAGCGCCAGGTAATCACTACAGATTATCATGGCACAGGTGGCGCAGATTCTCMTGCTATGCTCAGATCCGGAGGACGCGGCGAATCAGATARCRGGCATAGTGACAACGATGAGAAGCAATGGCTTCGCTGCGGACGCATGATGGGCGGTGGTCAAGAAGACCCTTCGGAATGCTTATCTCTATCAGCCTGGTAGACTGTCTGTTCATGTGATCAGGGAGGTCCTTGCCAATTTGCACAGAATTACAGACTAGGTGGCGTGGTTGTGTCTGTGTATGTGTTCGGGTGTGTGTGGTGTCCGGGGGACGACTAGGCCTAAAAGGCCAGTTGTCCTTCGGATAACCGATCCCTTCGGTCGCGGTCATCCCTTGGAGGGAACGGGGTGGGACACACACACACACACACACACACACACACACATGACGATTGAGCGATGGCGGGACAGGTTAACGGTTGGAGCTAGCATGGCGGGCCTCGTAAGAAGGAGAATTTTTTACTTTTTTTTGTTTTTTTCTCAATTCCCCCCGTTTTTTTATCCTCCCCCAGTCTTTCCTTCCTTTCGATCTTTTTTTTTTTTTTTTTTTTTTTTTTTTTTTTTTCTTTTCTTTAATCATGTTATCCTACAAGTAGCAGTGAGGGATCTCCAACTTGAACCACGCAATGCTCAAGCAGGCGAGTAGTTTAGTCTTGCATCCCACATGTCTGCCTACATTGTATACGAACATGGCCATTACATGGCCATTGTATATGCCTCTGACTACCGGGAGTTGTGGGACCATAACATCATGGTTCATGCCATCACTTATGTTACTGATTTTGTACACAATGATGTTGTTTTCTTGCCACACCATCTGCATTCTCTTGTGTCGAACAACATTGCTCTGGCCCAGTGCTGCAGCAGGATAATGTACGAAGACCCTGTGACCTTCCCCTTGGCACAACTACAATCACTGTTACACTCGACTGTAGCTGTCATCCTATTTATCACAATCACTCCAATGATATGGTTTTCACATTCATGGGTGTAGAGGATTGTCCCTCTGTTATTAATTGCAGGCACCTTCCATATCCAGACACATATGTTTATTTTCTGGCCATGGGCGTTGTACAATATGCATGATCTTTTGTGGTGCTCGTTGTGACAATTGTTGTACTAAGCTTAGCTAGGTCTTCCATGCGTTCATCCACCTCATCCTTATGATGTATGTCCTCTCTGTGGTCCAAGAAAAACTGATTCTTTTGTCTTTTTTTATCCTTCCCTTTACTCCCATCTTCATTCTACACTCCTTTTCTTCGTTACTTTTCCTTTCTATTATTTTTTTTTTTTTCTCTCCATCTCTACTTTGTGTTGATCCCCTTCCTTTTTGCCTCTTTCTCACATCCTACCAGTGGGCCACTATGGAACATAGGGATGATGACAACTTGCACTCAACGTCATCAATGTGTCGAACTGTGAATGAGTGGGCCGTTATGCCATACAGGGATGGACTTATGAAATGCTTAGTACACCAGTAGAGCAATGTAGTAACTGACCACAGATGTGTCGGAGGCATGAGCAAATATCAAGTGCAATAAGTTGGCCAGTGAGGAACGGCATGGAACTTCATGGGGGATGGATTGGCAGGAGAATGCCAACTGTCAGGACTTCTCTCCAACCCTATGGAGCTGCTCCGTGATAAAACATCGCAGACAAGGCCAGAACCTCCCTCCAACCCCGTGGACGGCGTGGAGCTGCTCCATGATGAAGTTGCTCCATGATGGAGCATCGCTTCTCTGCATCTGTCGTAGCCAGCCCATTTACACTGAGAGAGTGAAGGTCTAAATTTGTATTTTTGGTCACTTGGAACCCAACTAGATTTTTCCCATAGAATGCCCGCAGTGCCTCCATGATAGTTGAAGAGCCAAGTAATGAGGGAAGGCAGTCTGGTAGGTTCTAGAGGAGGTACAAACAACTAATATTATTTTTAAAAGGTTTCAAAAGCAATAAATTATCGTAAATGGCAGAAAAAGAACAGAGATTGGTGTCGAGGGTAAAACCAAATCAATAGTTTCTCTTGATTTTGGTTGGTCCATGGTTAGGCTCGTCCTCCTTGCGTAAGTTATCGTCCCATGTTTCTTTTATGTTGATTTGAAAGATGTGTAGTGTTGTGTTGGTCTTCCAGCACTGGTCCAAACCTGGTCCTTAAGGTTAGGGCCATGGGTCTAGGTTGGTGGATGTTTTGTCCTTGTAGTATCCGACCCTCGTTTTTCAGTTTTTAAGCTGATCTTTGGTGTTATAACCGAATCCTTGGAATAATGGTTGGTGTTTGAGTGTTTGGGCTTGGTCCTTGGAATAGTGGTTTGTCCTGAGTGTCTTAGGCCAAATTGTTGTTCTTTTGGCTATGCCCTTGACTTTGCACGACGATCCTTGTTGCCACATGCTCGAATTCTGGTTCTTAGGTTGGTCCCTTAAAATTTGAGGCAAGATGTAAGATGATTGTTTGTTGTCACTTACACGGGGCATTTGATGATGATACGTTTTAGGCGCATGCACGTGCACATTTTTTGTCGTTTGTCTTGCGTGACAAGATGATGAGATAAGAGGTCTTTTGCGACCCGCTCGCCACCCTTGAAGCATATGTTTTCAGATTGTGTGGCTTTTGTCTATGAAAAAAAAATCTTCTCTCCTCAAATTAATTTCTCTTTTCATAAAATTTCATGTATATATATGTCATATTTATAATACTATATAGGGTAAAAAAATGTGATGATCAATACATTATGACCAACAAGCTTAGCTCAGTTGGTACACGCATAAACTGTTGAAATCCAAATGTGAGGCTCAATCCTGATGGAACCAGATGAATGAAATTCCTGAATTAACTAGGGTCGGTCAGTTTCACGATGATATCTTAAGGTTGTCGCCCTTTTTTGTTTAAAAAAAAATATACTAGGTGGTTAACTAGATTTTTGATTAATTACCTGACGAACTTATTAAGCTGGTTGATTTTGTGATTGAGGTTCCACAATCAAAATGTTTCCCTCTTTCTGATTATTCATGAATCTGCCTTGCGATTATTGTTTATTTTCGTTGATGCGACAATTTTTATTCCTCGTAAACTTTGCTCTGCTAATTTTGAATTCTTATTTTGAAGTGGTAGTTCCACAAGTTCGATTCTTTCAGTTTTTTAGCTTAGTTGCAGATGAGGTTTGATTTTTCATATTCCTACTTTGATGCGGGGATTAGGGAATTAGATCTCGTTCTCATATTGTTCTCAGTCGAAGCCAGGCTTAGCCGGGTAATGGCCTTGGTATCTCAAATGATCCCAAATGTTCTTAATGATCTGTATCATTCGACTTGGGACGTTGGGCCCGGTTCCCAACACTTGTTGCTYCCCACGAATAAATTTGAKCATTTGTTTAAAAAAAAAAAAAAKGAGAAKAAGGGATACTTGRRAACTTTAAACAGGACTTSATTGTTTGTGAAAAATCTTCTTCCTTTTCGTGTTTTTTTTATTCAATTTAGTTCCTTCATATCTTGGCGATCGACTGGATCCCATGGAGGGTTCCCATTTGTGTATCATGTGTCTTCTTCTTCTTTCTCCGTTCTCATATCTGATCTTCTTCTTCTTGCTGAGGGTACTAAGGAGTTGCCACCTCAGCACACTGAGCACAGTGACATGTCAGCAGGCAATTTTGGCAGACACATTAGCAGACCATGTTAGTACATGTCAGCAGGGAGAGGTCAGCAGTCCACGTTATTGTGACACTTCAGTACGGGCTTAGTGCGGCATCAGCAAGGGGGTTTGTGTCATGTCAACCGGAGTTGGGCACCACGTCAGCACCTGCCACCGATTCCTGCAGCGAATGCCAACAATCTTATGATCGTTGATGCAAGCCATGGAATGGAAAGAGGGGGAAACAGAGTCCGCCTATGAGGCCCGTATGGTCGACCTGCTAGCTGAAACGGAGAAGCGGACTGAAGCAATCATTGCTGCATGCAAGGAGGCAAGGCAGGCACACACACACACACACACACACACACACACACACACACAAACACACACACACACACACACACACAAAGAGAGACATACTGATACTACACGAGCCCCAGTTAGGGCCTGGTTCTGTAGTAGGCACGGGTTAGGCCTAGGTACCGGATCACGACGGTCCCAGCTAGGTCCAGGTAGGCCTAGGAACCGTCGATTCAGTCTAGAGTCTGGTAGGCCTCGTTTAGACCCCACCAGACCCAACGGCAAGTTAGGCCAGATACTGGTCCATTGGTAGGACCGGCCGACGGCGCAGTTTAGGCGCAACTTTTCAAATTTGAAATCGGATCTGAACCGTTGGGCCTGATCAACGGTCCAAACCCGAAGGCACTCAGTAGGACTGAGGCCGACCCAACACTATATCAACTGGGTATCAGCCTCAGTAGTAGGTTAGTGGACAGAAGGTTAGTCTACAGGATTAGCGCAATACTTCAGTGTTGGCATGAGCAGAGCAGCGGAGAGAATCAGCGCAGCAGCGAGGAGGAATAGCGCAACGGCGAATTGGCACAGCAGCGGAGTAGCGCCAGCGACCGGCCCAGCCCGCGGCCCAGCACCCGCCTTGCAGTGCCATAGCTGCCGCGTCAGGTACCAGGGAGAAAGGCCTTGCCTTTTCTCTCTCTTCTTCCTCCTCCACTCTCTTTCTCTCTCTCCTCCTACCCTCTAAGTCTAAGTCTACTCCCGGGTTTCTCCTACTCGACTACTATGAGTACGAAGGATGGTTACGAGTTCTGATGATAACTGAGATAGTAACATTGAGACTTCGGTTGAGGACTATCTTCTTTGTATTGTTCCAATTTGAACGAGATTGAAGTCAGATACAACCAGGACCATCTGGAATTCCTGTCAGATACGTAATGAAAAGTCCTAGCGTGTGTGTCCTCTTAGTATAGGCGTTGCAAACTCAACTGCATAGTTTGGGTCCATCATACATGTTGTCACCATCTGATGGCATAAATCTTGAGTGGCGCTTTCACATTGGATGTGAAGAATACTGGCATGAGCGGATCAACAACTAGGGAATTCACCTGGAGCAGTGTGGTTCTTCCTATGATCCAAGTCAGTGTTAAATCTCATGTACTTGGCCCATACATTGGGCATGGGCCGTTATTGTTAATAGCCTGAAATTTGTGGACGCTCAGGGTACCGAGCCTCAAAGGCTGGCGCCGCCAGCCAAAACAACTTTTCATTGTTGCGCTGGCGGGCCCGTGTGAAATGTCGCGCAGGCCGTTACTGGTGGTTTAACTATGCATCTCTCACGTGCTTGAGGGCTTGTGAATCTGTCTTGATCGGTGGACGCCAGACTCTCTTTGCTCTCTCCTCGTACGCGAAACCCATCTCGACTGATCATAATCTCGGCAACCAAAGAAGAAGAATGGGAATAGAAGAAGCTACAAGTGAAGTTGAATGTGTGTGTGTGTGTGTGAGAGAGAGAGAGAGAGGGAGAGTTGTCTTTCGACACCTCAATTGTGTGTGTAATACTTTGTTGCTAGTGGGTTCTCACACTTTGAATAATTATGTAATAAAGCTATCTAATGATGTGTAAACTACCTTCGTGTCACCCCCACTTCTCCATAATCAGTTTCATATCTGATTCGTGAAAGAGGAGGAGGAGGTAGGAGGATGACGAAAGCGGGAACAAGATGGGAAAAAAAGTAACCGCAAAAGGAGAGTATGAGGATGAAGGATTGTGTGTGTGTGTGTGTGTGTGTGTGTGTATGTGTGTGTGTGTGTGTGTGTGTGAGAGAGAGAGAGAGAGAGAGAGAGAGAGAGAGAGAGAGAGATGTCTTTTGACACCTCAATTGTGCATGTAATACTTTGTTACTTGCGAGTTCTCACACTTTGGATAATTTTTTAACAAAGCTATCGAATGATGTGTAAACTACCTACGCGCTACCCCCTCCCCCCCCCTCCTCCATGATCAAGTGTAGGATCTGCTTCGATCAGTTTCATATCTGATCCTTGAAAGAGGAGGAGGAGGGAGGAGGATGACGAGGACGAGAACAAGATGGGGGAAAAAGTGTTGCAAGAAGAGAGTAGGAGGATGGAGGACGAAGGAGGTGGGAGGAAGAAGGATGGGGAGGAAGGAGGAAGGAAGAAGGAGGAGGAAGGAGGACAAGGTGAAGCGATGAGGAGGGAGGGATGAGGAGGAAGGAGGGAGAAGGACGAGGTGAGATGAAGAGGAAGGCAGAGGCGGGAGGAGGATGGTTAGGAGGACAACAAAATTATTAAACAAATCGAATATGTGTAAGACGAGGATGAAGGAGGGAGGAGGAAGGAGGGAGGAAGGACAAGGTGAGATGAAGAGGAGGGAGGAAGGAGGAAGGAGGGAAGAAGGAGGAAGGAGGAAGGAGGAAGGAGGAAGGAGGGAGAAGGAGGATGTAGGAAGGAGGAAGAAGGAAGGAGGTAGGAAGAAGGAGGACGAGGTGAGAAGAAGATGGAGGAAGGAGGAGGAAGGAGGGAGGAGGGAGGAGGATGAGGTGAGAAGGAGAGGAAGGCGGTGTGTTACGTCGTCTTGTTTTGTCTCTCTTGTTTTTGAATAAATTTCGTTGTGTTGTTTTTTACGTGGCTTCAGGTTTGAATGGGCTCATGGGTGGCTGCGCGTCCTAAGGTGTCCATGGATAGTAGCACGTCCTAATTTATCCATCTGTTTTGTGGTGGCATTATCTTTTATGTATTGTTTATTTTTATTATGTGTTTAGGTCTTGAATAATTTTCGGTGTTGTCTTTGACGTGGCTTCATGTTCTAATGTGTCCACGGGTGGCTGCCACCATTCCTTATCCATGGGTTTCCTTTTTTGGTTTATGCAGTCTGTTTTTGTTTGGTATCTCGGTTTTAAAACATTTTCATTGTCTTGTTCTTGTTGTGGCTTCAGGTCTGTCTTTGTGCGGCATAAGCACGAAGATCGAGCTGATGTCTATCCTTACGGGGCATAAATATGCAGATTAAGATTCAGTTGACTGGGGGCTCCGGTGTGTGGCCTTACAGAACCCTCAGGACTTCGACTCGTATTGCAACAGGCAACAAAAAATGGTGGCGATCTGCTCGTGTCTTCACAGGGCTCGCATTTATACCATGCTTCCAGGTGTCGAAGTTACTTTTCTGCTCACTTTGAAAATTGAGCTCGGGAAGAGGGGTTTACCAGATAACTAATTTGATGATGTTCGATATAACTTCTGTGGGAAATTTAGAGGTATCTGGGTCGATTGTGTCGATTGCCTGACCGGGTGGGTTAGGTTTTTCCTTTAGGTTAAGGCACATGGTCTTGGGGTACAATTGCATAGGCTTGGGAGCAGCAGGTTGTAGGGGTCACCAGCTCCTCGCTTTTATGATCGATTGTTTCTTTTTCTTCTTTCTTTTATTTGTCTTTTTTTTTTCGTTTCATTTTATTTTTTCCTTTATTTTTTGATTACTTAATGTTTTTTCCTGATATATTTCTCCCTTTTATGACTTATTGTTTTTTTTTTTTCTTTCCTTTATTTATGTTTTCCTTTCGTTTCTTTTTTTTTTTTYTTTCTTTTTTACTTAATATTTTTTCCTCAATCCTGATACATTTAAGGGGTCATATTTGGTTGGATGCTTTGGCGAGTAGCCAGCTGGTTGTCAAAGTACTAGTAGCAAGAGTTTCCTTTTGGTTGTCTGACATTTTGTTGTTATTTTCTGGTTCTGTACGTGGACTGTTCAGTCTTGGACCGGCGGTACCTTTTTGGACGTTTCTTTGTCTATGCTCTGCACTTGGAGTTTATCTTGGCTATCTTCCCTAAATAACTATAACAACATTGTGGTTACGTTTCTTTCAGTGGTTATTCGATAGTCCTTATTCGATCTATGCGACTCGTTTAGTCCCTCTCTTGCCACTTGAACAAACTTCAGACCAGTTCCGGTATTTGTGGTCGGACGAAACGCAGCGAGGGTAGTTGTGCCATGTTTTCACGTTTATTTTACATGTATTTGGCGACATGTTTTGATATTTATTTGACCACCTCGGTTGCATTTTGGAAATTTGAGACTTTGTCTCTCTCTCTCTCTCTCTCTCTCTCTCTCTCTCTCTCTCTCTCTCTCTCTCTCTCTCTCTCTCTCTC
>BFEA01000966.1:155154-173847 GCA_003427395.1 Chara braunii
TCTTTCTCTCTCGCGCGGGCGCGCCTGCGCGTGCGTGCGTTCACCCGTTGGCAGTGCGTGTGCAGCACCTCTCCAAGTGAAGGTGGGGAACGCTTGACTCACACTGCACGACTGTGACGCGTGCGAACGCTGCGCCCGCTTTATATCGCCCTACGGTGAAACGCGGGCCTTTTTTTTTTTCTTTTTTTTTCTTTTTTGCCGACGACCCCCCCTCAGGCTCCCCCAAACACTGCCGACGCTCCCGTGGCCTCAGAGGCACCCCCCCAGCCCCGACACCCCCCTGCGCGACACGTCAATCTCGTTCAGGGGCTTTCAGTGAACGCGCGTTCACAGCGTTCATAAACTAAACACGGAACGTGCATTCAATGAACGCGCGGTAACATAGATGGCGTGAGGATTTGGGAAGGAGGAGGAAGATGGTGAAGAGATGAAGTAGAAAAAGAATGAAAAGAATAGAAAAAAATAACAAATTCAGGTTTCTACATAGATTTGGTCTGCGCCTCTGCCTAGGGGTCTTGGGCGGTTGCAAGGGAGGTGGTGGAGAAGGGGGGGATTGTAAGATAGGAGAAGGAGGCTTGGTTCCAAGAAAGAGGGGTTAAAGAGGATGTGGATAGGAGGGGTGGGGGGGATTAGAGGAAGATGATTCCTCTGGATCAGTCCTGTCGGGCTTTCTCTTCCTGGAGGGGTTCTGAGGCGGTGGGCTGGCCGCCTTCTTCGACATTCCGTGAAATAGGATCCCTGAAGCTGACACACTTCTTCGAGCCCTTCGAGGAGTAGAAGAAGAAACGGGGGTAGTCCGGAGTGAAGGGAGGTGAGGAGTCGAGAGGCAAGACTGGGTGGCGTACGTAGTCCGGGAGAGTGCCGAAGGCCTCCTTTCTGATTAACCTAAACCAAGGGCCAGACCCCCAGTCTGGTAGTTCTTCAATATGAAGTCTATTGACAGCTTCCTCCGCAAGCGAGGTGAAGAACTCCTTGACGTGAGCAGCAATTGGGAATGCGAGGAAAGGGGAAGAGGCGAGCCCAGGGAGATTGTCAGCCAGGATGAGAAGTCCTCGCTTAACCCAAGAGAAGAATGATCTGCTGTTTATATATGCCACAATCATTCCAAGGGTGTAGAAATTGGCCGCTAAATCGCTTGCATAAGTCAGTTGAAACTCGGCCAGGTCCAAACGAGCCCTGAGAAGCTCTCTAGCTGAGAGCGAAAAAAGTGGTCGGGAGTCGACGAAGGTAAGCTTGAAAAGAGTAGCAGAGAAGAGTGAATAGGAGAGTAACTCGATTGCACGCTTGCGCTTGATTATCCAGAAAGACTTGTCTCCATGCTGAAAGCGGAACTTGGCGACGTCAATGCAGAAATGCTGAATGTCTTCAGCGTTGAGAAGTGCGCCATATTTGGACACCACCCGAGATTCTTGAAGCTTGATGAAAAAGGAAGGGATGGGGAGAGGAAGAGTGAAAAAGGTGAAGTGGTAGCAACAAAGCAGTTGGTGGGTCTATGACAGAAATTCGTTCCAACACTCGATTGGTAGATATTGGAGGTGAGATTCTAGGGGTGGGGAAGTCGATGAGAGAAGCGAACATCTGGAGGAGGTGCGATGGTGCAGGTGAAGAGGACTGCAACATGAGATTACCTGGAAAATGGTGTTTGAGAAAAGGATCGAAGAGCGGAGGCTGCTCCGGCGGTGGGGAGTGGTAGGAAAAAGACGGGGAGGCAGATCTGGAGGAGGGAGGGGAAGAGTGGGATGGTAGGGAAGAGGTGGATGAGGGCGGGCGACGAGGCGCTGACCAGGCCGAAATGCAAAGAGATGGACTTCCGGACGCGCCTTCGCCGTTCATAGTGTGAAGTTCAAAGGGGCTTACCGGTGACTTAATTAGCTGCAGGACCGTTCGCTCAGTAAGGTGGGAATCACTCAGACCTGATTTGGCGGAAAAAATAAAGTGCGCGAATGAGGCCTGAAAAACTGGTGAAAATGCTGATGAAAGGAGAGCTTAGCCTGTCTGAAGGGAAAAAGAGTAAGTAAGAGTGCCAAAAAAACGGTAAAGGTGCAGGCAACTTAAAGGGGGAGTAAACTAAGTGAACCGAGGATCGCTTCGCGAAAATTGGCGAGTAAGAATGACTGCTTCCTAATAATCCTCTGACTGAGTGTGGACTTGAATGGTGTGTAGGTTTGCATAGGCAATGTTTGCTGCGACCGGGCGACCTCAAGACGGGGCAGCATGAGAAGCCTTGCAGCCTGCCTCCAGCTGTCCAATGCCTGTTACTTATACTGTGGCTGGCAGTGGAAGCAGTACCGGGAGAAGCAGCGAGGTCCAACTCTACCCCGGGTAAGTCCCGAGTCCCAAGTGCCTAAAGCTGTAGGTCGTAGATGTTGGAAAGGAAAAAACTGGAAGCCGTAGATGTAGACCAGTTAGTCCGAAACTGAGTCCAACAGAAAAGAGAGTCCAAGATGTCGAGAATCCTCGGCCAGAGATCTGTTATGCGGAGCGACTCGAGTCCCGTCTGTCCTTGGAAAGGTTGTGACGAACCACTTTCCTCACCACGCGATTTTCTGCGCCATAGCGATGAGGGGTCCTAAGCTGGGAAGGTTGGGCCAATTACGGGAGATGGGATCGGTGGGAAATTACATTGATGTCCTCGCTTTTCGTCTTTTGTTTTCGCCGTCTCCTTTCTGATGGTTGGGTTCGGGGTCCGGGCCAGTCCCGGGAAGATCGATTGATTGATTGGCTGTGTGGAYAGCGCGTCGCTGTGCGCACGATTAATAAATGTTGGCGTCGCTTCTTTTTGTTTCGGTTTCGGACTTTTGAGCGTGGACATCTCGCGGGAACTTTCGTTTCTTTTCCGAATTTTCTATAAAATATTCGCTTTCAAATTTCTTCTTGGATTTTGTCGAGCCTATGTGGCTCTCGGAACTTCGGATTTTCTTTTCGGAATTTGCGTTTTATCTCTTACTTTGCATTAGTTAGGAATTTTGAAATTTTGTAATTAGGACTTTCTTTTTGCCGCGCAACGCTTTTTGCTTATGCGCTTCTTCATGCGGTTGCAACGGAACTCTGATTACTCGGCGCCTTTAATCGAGTGTGTAACTGTAATTTTGGGCGGGCGCCATTGTAATTGTATCTTTCTTCTTGCGCTTCTCCCTTCCCACCCTTCTTTTCTTCTCTTTCTTTTTCAATGAATCCCGGTAACCGCAGCCGGCATGATTGGATCGATGTGTGGAGGTGGCTACGTCCCCCACGCCGCGAGCTGGCCATGCAAACGTAGGCAATCCCTCCCCCTTCTCTCCCCTCAAGTCCTTTTAATTCCGTGTTCTTCGCGCATACATGCACGCTATAAATTCCGGCTGCGCGATTAGTTAGCTCTCTTAACCAGTTGTTGGAAGCTCGGGGTTGCGAGATCAGAGAGGGTTGGCACCCGAGCAAAGTAAGAGGTGAGTAGAGCAGGAGTCGGGCGACCCGATGAGCTGTACCAAACCCGCGGGATTGACGCGGGCCACGACGGACTGTGGGCACGGGCGAATCTGACGGGTGCGGGAGGACTAAGCGGGGTGACGGCTTCAAGGGTTGGTGCGTGACGACGAACTGTCCGCATCGGCGAAGAAAGGAGAGGAGGGAGCTCAGGGTGATGGACATGGATTTGCTGTTTCGTTTATCTTTTCCCCCTCTTTGCCTGTGTACATAAATTTTGATTGCGGTTCAGGGCGATTTGCCCGTTCTTTTTGTCTCCGTTCTCATTTGTTTTCCGGAATATTGACTTAGATTTTTGCTCACACGTGTCTTTTTGCGATTTCCATCTTAGATGTATCGTGTGTGTGTGTATTAACAAATGGATAGATGTAATGTTTGTTGCTGGTTCTCATCCCTGCCTCTGTTTCTCGCCTTGATAAACTCGCATGAATGGTAGAAATTTTGTGTAGACGTCAACATTGTTTCCATTTTTATTCCTCTTTCGATTGAGCGGTTGTGGATGGCGCATCATGCATGGCTTGCGATTTTTCATATGACTGTATGTCAAGGGATGCCTGAATGAATGTTACACCTGTCTTCTTGCCAGATCCATGCTTTTGCCTCGGTTCGCTAACACTCCGAAGTAGGCTAGGAATTTTTGTGATTAGTAATAGAGCCCCCGTTTCCATTTTCTGCAGCCATTGGGATTATTACGTTCGAATGTCTGGCCCAACGAACACCGCGCGAGGACGGGTGTAAGTGCGATCAGAATTAGCTTTACACCCGTTCTGGGGCGTCGGTTCGTCAATTGTAAAAGTGTTGGGTGGTTGGATACGATTGCCCGGGGCCGTGACAGGGCAGCCATCCCATGCGAACAGGTGTAAGCGTAGCCTGATTCGCGCAGCTTACACATGCTCCCTCACTGCGATCGCAATCGGCACGAGCCTTAGGTATCTCGCAGCTCCGCAATGACATGATGACACACTCCGAGAGCTCGGAGTCGTTGTTGTACGACCTGGACTATATCATCGCGTGGATAGAAGAAAACCTCCGATAGGGATACCCTTGTTTAGACGAAAAATCGACTGTGTCCTAGGGAGTTCCATTGCGCCACCACTAGCGACCCCCGATGCTCTAATGTCCCCACTCAAGACCACACACACTATTTCACCCACCTCGGATTCGTCGTTGTCTCCACCAGTTTTCCCCCTTTTCGTCTTCTTCTTCCGTGCAATCGGCTCAACGTCGTCCCGTGGAGAGCCATAGCTCCCTACTGGCCTACCACACCATGTGAAAACTGTCGACGACGCGGCAGTCAGAGGACCCTGGGATTCCAGAGGCCTAACCTGAACGTGCGCCAACCAGCGCCACGTGGCAACTTTCGACGGCCCGACTTATCGGAACCAGACCCACCCCGAAAGGATATCCCCGCGAACCACCGTCCTCGGAACCAATGGCTCGTGCGGCCATGAACGACCTGCGCGCATAGCTAGGGACGATCCGCCCTCTTCGCCAAATTGCACAGCTGCCCCGAAAAACTCCCCCGCTTTCCAAAAAATCATTGGCACACCCCTTTTCGCACTTCCAGGCCCATATCCCACTTCGATCAGAGAGTCGCGTTGGACGTGAGGTTGGTATCGGAGCCCAACACGTGGCCGGGTTTTAGGATTAGCAGCACGATAACTGAGCGATCTGGCTAACCGAGGAGGACCTCGACCCTGGAACGTGCATAGACGCGACCCTGTTATTACCCGAAACAGATCGGCTAATCGACGGGCAGCCAACATGAACGTTAATCCGAATCCCCAGTAGAATGCTAACCAACCGAATCCTAATCAACCCGCCCCACGGACGTGGGCTCCCATGACGCCACCAGATCTCTATTTGTTCAACCCTGCGCATCATCTTGCAGGAGCATGGTTGGCCACGCTCCGAGCACAACAATATGACGATAATGAAGCTCAGGTAAATATTCATGCTCGCCTAGGAGGAGACGCCCATCATTGGTTCAACACATATGTATGGGTAGACCTTCCGGCCATCGAACCAGACTTCCTGAACCGATTTGATTATGTCCATCCGGAGCAAGGCTTAGCACTTTACATTATCAAAGACCGAGTGCAAAAACCTCTCGAGTCTATCGCAGAATATCGAAACCGGTTCTACCAAATGTTCGTGAGAATTGAGCGAGGCGAGCAAGTCGGGAGAGATCTGTTCATTGATGGGCTCCGCAGCCGAACGATAAGGGCAAGGCTGCAAAAGCAGTTTTCCCCCATCAATCACACATTGCAACAAATCATGGCCGCTGCCGAGGAAATGGAACGAAAGTTCGAGGCGAACTTCCTGGAAGGAGAAGACTATCCTAAGGAAGGAGATTCATCTGAACTCGCAAGGGCAAGAGCTGTGTTGGCCGCGTTGCAGAACAAATTTGAGAATATGGGATTTGTGTCGGGACCAGTCACCTATCTGGAACAGATAGGCCCTAAGCGACCCACCCTAAATGTAATCACGAGCATTCCTGTTTCCGTGGTACCTGCGCCTGTAATAACGGCACCCCAGCCACCAATTGAGAACCCTGTGAGATTGGGTGAGTCCGCTGCCATTTGTGAACTAACCAAGACACTAATTAGCCTATTCCAGGAAAGCAAGAAGGAACAGCGAGAGCATAACGCTCGATTGAAGCTATGATGAGAAACATGCGGCCCATCGCGGTGCGTGCCCCTCCGATCCAACAAAGGCTAGCCCCGACACCTGCCCTCGCGGGAGCCGCAAGCAATCTGAACGTCTGTTATGCATGCCATCAACCGGGGCACTTATTTCGTGATTGCCCCCACCGGCCCCCGCAACAACGGGTCGTAGTCGCACCAATGGCAGCAGCCCCCATCGCTAACGGACCCGGACGGGTAGGAGCCCTAATGGAAGAAATGGAAGGTGGGGGAAGTGCGTGGGCTACAATGGAAGAAGCTGCTGAGCTCATTCCGTTATATCAGTATGTATCACTGGGTTATCTAGGGCTTGGGATGATTGGAACGATTTGGCCGGCATCGAAATAGAAAAAAGTGGCAGAGTGTCGACCCTCTCCAGGGGAGATGGAGTCGGGAGGACCCACCTTCGTCCATGGGGAAATTGATGTGCTCAACATCGTCCGAGCCTTGGATCATCGGATTCGACTCCCAATCGGCCATCTGCTATCGATCTCCGAACAGGTTAACGAACGAATGTTGCAACATTGTAAGGCGAATCGGAAACGATTCGCCCTCGCCCGAGCAACAAACGTCAAAACCAAAAACCCCACGCAACACGAGAACACAACTGCTACTTCGGATCCGATACGAGTAGGAGTAATCCAGAAGGACGATCATTTCCTATGGATTAAACCCATCTCGTGGAAGTCCGCGGAATGCGACATTGAAATTTGGGGAATTCCGTACAATGCAATCATTGATTCAGGAGCTGCTATCTTGGCGATTTCACTACGGGTAGTTGAGAGGGCAGGTAGAAAGAAAGATTTGATCATGCTTACCGAGAAGGATCAACTCGTTTCGGTGGACGAAGAAAAGATTAAAACAGTGGGAAGAATGGCCAAGGTCGCGTTCCGACTGGGAAAGGTGAATGCATTAGGAGATGTCGTAGTGCTAGATGTAAATACCTACGACGTTCTTCTCGGACTTCCTGCTCTTGTGGCAGTGCGAGCAAATTTGGATTTTGAGCAACGATCGATCATCCTCTGAAATACGGGATGAAAGCCCTATGCTGTACCTATGAGACTAACCCTTCGTACTATCATCAACGCGGTCCCACGGGTTTCGCCAATGTTAGCGGGAACTCTCCGTATGATCTCCTCGGAAGAATCCGCGGTCGATGAGTCATCAACAAATGATGCAGATAGCAGTGATGAAAACGACCCGGAAATCTTGAAGCTAGCACGATAACGCATTTATTACCCGCCACCCAGAACGATTGCAAGAACGATGCATCTAACCAGTTGGAACATCCAAAGGACCATGGCGATGATTTTGGGTGAACCCCTCTTGCAGATTTTGAGGATGGTCGACTCTTTGGAACCCCCTCAAACCCTGTACGAAGGGATCACCCCTCTTCTCGCCCGATACAGCGACAAAAAGCATTATTGCGATATTACAGATCTTCCGAGGTCCCTATTAACACCTGCAAAAGAAGTACGACTGCTACGCCTTGGGGCGGAAGCCAGTTCTTTGGAACCCCTTGGGTGTCTCGAAGCTGACTCGAATGAACTCGGAGTAAAGATTGCAACTAAAAATGTACCATGGCAAAATATTTGCGATGGAATCACCCCGGAAGGACACGTGGCCATTCGGGAAGAAGACGCCCAGATGATGGCCACGGTGTTCTCCTAGCGATCGAACCATTCGTTCATTTCTGCTCCTCCACCCGATGTGGCAAAACCAGCACGCACGAAGCAGATCGACGTACGGATCTGGGATCAGCTATTTAAGTTACACGTCCCACAATACGTACCTGATGAGATTCACCGAGTGATTGCGGATATTCTGACGGAATATCAAGAAGCGATTAGCGTAACGGACACGGACATTGGTTTGTCGCTAGTTATCCAACACGAAATTCAGACGGGAAATCATTCCCCAATCCACTGCAAGCCTTACCGATACTCCCTGATAGAACGAAAAAAGACTCTCGAACGGATTAGGGAATTCGAGGSAAGCGGGTGGATCGAAYCCGCCACCGGACCATGGTCATTTCCCGTAGTGTTAGTACYGAAGAAGAACGGATCAATACGCATATGCATCGATTATCGTAAACTGAATGAAATCACGATTAAAGATGTGTATCCCCTCCCCCRGATWGATGATCTGCTTRATGCGATTGAATGTGCAAATTATTTCAGTAAGTTTGATATTCGGCATGACTTCCATCACATTCTGGTTAAGGAGGAAGATCGGCCAAAGACGGCCTTCGTGTTGTTTGAAGGCACATGGCAGTGAGTGCGATGTCCAATGGGGATCTGCAATGCACCTGCCACGTTTCAGCGAGCGATGAACATGACCTTCCACAACCTCGTCAACAAGACGGGGCTAACTCAGGGAATGATCAACTTTTGCGTGATTGTATACATGGATGATATCCTCGTTTACTCGAAGACCTGTCACGGGCATGGGCACACATCGAATGGACGTTGGGTGCGCTGAGGGACGCTGGGTTCAAGATCGCACTCGAAAAGAGCGAATTTTTCCTCTCGAAATTTCGTTCTTGGGTTACATTATGACACGTGGAGGATTGCGACCTGACTCGAGAAAAGTCGCGGCGGTAAAAGAAGCCCCAGTCCCCACGTCGCTGACGCAGGTTCGAGCCTTCTTGGGGTTGGCATCATACTATCGCCGCTTCATCAAGGGCTTCGCTGCGATTGTGCGGTCACTAACGAACCTGTTACGAAAGGACCAGCCTCTCAATTGGAACGCGGAGTGCCAACAGCGGCCCCTATTTTGATCCGACCGGACCCCTCCAAGTAGTTCATTCTTATCACGGACCGGCAACCGGAAGTTGTCTCCATTATTCTAGCGCAGAGGGGGAACGATGGTCGCGAACATGTCATCGAGTACGCGTCGCAAACAGTGTCAGACGAATGACGGAATGACTCAGCGCCCCAAGGCAAATGCTATGCAGTAGTCTGGGGAATCCAACACTTCCATCCGTATCTCTACGGATAAAAGTTTCGGCTCGTGACAAATCACGAGTCTCTGCTGGCCTTGAAGAAACTCACCAATTACACGGGTGTGATTGGACGTTGGGCGGTGCGACTTCAGAAGTACGACTTCGACATCATCCATCGGAAGACAGAGAGATAGGCAACGATAACAGACTGACACGTCTGCATCGACCCGCCAAAGTACCCAAGGGCGAGGAAATCACACCGTGCAAGGAGTCAGAACTGGCGAACGAGCCTAAGTACGGACAAGTGACAGTCCTCCCACGTGGCAAAGAGCAGATCGGAGGTGATGGGTGACGGAGGTAACCCCACTACCCCTCTTTCTTCCCTCTYTTCTTCATCTCTCCTCTCCCTGCCCGATAAATTTTGTAATTTTTGCGAAGCRATTTCCYGCGTGTACTCGGTTTCCATGCGTCCTAACGGGGAAGGGTATGTGGAATGGATAGATTGTCGACRGTGTGTCGCACGAGCCCATGGCTCGKGCATCCWATACCGGAATAGCAATAAGYCGTGGCTGTGTCCGTTGTGTCGGGTTGACAAGATCCCGACCGAGGCTCGCTTTTTGGATGCCACGTCAGAAGGGTTGGAAAAGACCCGGAAGTTTAGAAGGGCCGAAGTGTAGACTGATATCGCCTTCATTGCCACCTTAGTTGGTAACCCCCTCCAGGATTTCACTAAGGAAGATCGGAGGAGGGCTAACGACAGGGCTCAAGACTATCGATGGGTAGAGGATAGATTAGAAAAACGGAAAACGGACGCTAGTGGAATCTGGATGGTTATACCGCATCCGTTAATAAGGTATGACTGGGTTAAGACGGCGCACGAGGAGACTGCGGCTCATTTTGCCATATGGATCACGGAGTCGGCCATCGACAAAAATGAGTGGTATTGGTCCAATATCCACGACGATGTGAAATTCATCGTCGCCAATTGTCAAATCTGCGCCGCTGACAAAGCGCCGATTTAGCCGCCAAGGTGAATAGTACTGACGATAGTTGAGCGGCCGTTTCAAAGGGTAAGTATGGATACTACCAATATCGTGGTGCCCCCGGGTCCTAATAGTTGTGAGTATTCAGTTCTGTTGGTATTCGTCGACCATTTTTTGAAATGGATTGAGGCCTACCCTTGTCGCACGCGACAAGCCGCCGAAATCGCACGGTACGTCAACCAATTTCTCGGGATGCACCAGGATACGGAAGAAATCCTGACCGACAACAGGGCTGAATTCAAGGGAGAAGTACTGAGGAATCTGGTCATACATGGCGTCGCTATTCGGAATACTACGCCCCACATGTCACAATCCAATGGGCTGGTAGAAAATGCGAATAGGGTGATAAAGACAGCGCTGCGACGAAACATCGTGGCACGGGATCCGAGGCCCGGGACCGATATCGTCGACCACATTCTGCAGTCCATCGCGGAACACCTCACCAATCGACGGTGCTAAGCCCCTTCCAATTAAGGACCAATAGCGTCGCTTGCGTTTCGATACCAAGCCTCCCTGATGAATCCACACTGAATCGACGGCCCACCAGGGCCACGGCCCGAGACAAGGCCAAATGGCACTTAGACTTGATGGAACGGTCCCTGCCCAGGCTAGCCCGAAAGCGCCAGAAAATGACCGAGTTGGCCCATGGCCGACAGGTCCAAGCTACGAGGCCCGGAATAGGAACGCGGGTCCACGGACCCAATACAAATTAGGGGACATCGTGCAGGTAAGGAAATGCTCGCGAGGGTAAGCTAGCGCCACGATTCTTTGAGCAATTCCTCATGATCGAACTCGGACCGAATGGCGGGAACACCGTGCGGCTTGCGCCTGAGGTCTCCGGCATCCGATCGGCTCGGCCGATCATCCGCCACGTGTCCTATTTCCGTCCCCTTCCTCTTTCCCTATCCTCACCTTCTTCCGACTCCTCCCCCACAGCGGGAGAGGACGACGACTACTTATCGTCTGTTTCTCCATCTCCTTCTCGTTACCTTTCTATTACCTCATCTCCATCGCCATCGCCATGAGTTTTCTTACGGAGCGGGCTCTCGGCGATCCTCTGCCAGTGCCACGGTGTTACATCTCGGCGATCCGACAGGCTGATCATCTGCGGCTCAGTCCGGATCTTCGGCGACTGGCTCAATTCTTTTATACCCAGGGAGTGTATGCAACTGCTAAGTTTCGTTTTGCGGGAAGTCCCAGGGCGATTGTCTTAGCGGAGGTGGTGGGAGTCCATCGGCGATCAGCGCTGGGAGCCAGCCACGTGTCTATGGTGGTCGCCTTCAACGGTGACATCAGCACCATCAGCCCGTTGCGGCATACGGCTATTAAGACGACGCTCCGGTTGTGGGCGCAACAGTTGGCGGCGGAGTGGAATCATTGGCTCATGCCCCAAGGAGATAACCTTTTTCCCACGGACGACGTCGATTTTGACGGGATCCGAACGTTCCAACACGAGCCGGCCGTGGTGCTCCCGGAGCTGGTCCCTTTCCCTCGTCCCCAATGAACCTATCCCCGATCTCTACCTTCGACCTTCCCTCCTTCTTCCCCACCTTCTAGCAGTTCGGCGTCCATCCACATCTTTCCTTTCGTTTGGAATGCCTTGTTGTCCCCCTCCTCGATCCCTTGCAGTGGAAACGTTGGCGGGAGAGCTTCGTGGAGCTATCAGTGTGTCTAATCGGAGTGACGGTCACGTGGACATGGCACAACTGATCGTATAGGAGTTGACGGTTCCCCTTGCGCAACTGGCCGACAGTCTCCCGCTCGATATCGTCTCGCAGAGCGACGACATCCCGGTCCCGCACGTTCTCACGCGCACCTTGGCACCATATCTTCCGTGGTCGGCATGCTTGGAGGACCCTGGAAGTAGCCGCAACCCGCCATCGCACCGCGACTATCTGGACCCGCACGAGATAATCGACCTCGCCTTCTTCCAAGATCGGACAGCTTCCGAGAACGAGGACATAGAAATCGAGGAAGAAGAAGAAAGCTCAGAAGAAGAGGCTGATGACGAAGAAACTCCCGAGGAGGGAAGTCACAGCGAGCACAGCGAAGGCAAGCCGGGTGAGGAGGAAGAGAAGGAGGAAGAACAAGACGACGAAAAAGAAAAAGAACAGGAGCTGGAAGAGTAAGAGTACGAGGGGTTCGAAGCGGAGGTGCGCAACGAGGCTTGGGAGCGGGCGCAAGCGCAGAAAAGGAAAGAGATCGCGGCCGGAAAGCGACAGTTGGAATTCGCCAGCGCAGCCGGGCAGCCAAGCACCGACGACCCGGCCCGGAACCTCGAGCCACCTATGCCCGAACATGGGAACCCTGCTGCCAAGAATTCGGCCGCACCAGCGAGACGGCGACGAAGCCGATCCCCCTCCCCCTCCGCCTCCGCCCGTCCCCCAATTCGTCAACGTACCGATGCGGGGCATCGGGCTTCGTCCCCGGTCATTATCCCGCCGTCCCCTTGATCACCTCTTCTCCGCCAGATCACCGCTTGCATCACCTTCCCCAGTAATCCCTTCCCTGTCGGCACCTTCCGTTTTTTCTACGCTACCCATCTCGCCGTTACTATCCATCCCCACCCTTCCACTCGCTGTGCCCTCCCTGCTTTCTGCCTTCATACCCTTCTCCTTAGCGCAGCATGGCGAGGCCACAACATGGTCGAGGTTTATTGCATGATTACGGGGACTATCCCCGCATGCGAAAACCACGACCGTTTTTGCGTGGCCCTCTTCCGCACCTTTACCACCCTCTATCCCGACTATCTCACATCCCTTCCTCACACGGGTAACCGATTCCCCCGCTTCCACCGAATCGTTCGCTATCAGGAACTTCCGGGGACGGTGGCCGAAATGGAGACCTTCCTTCCCCCGCTACCCATCAACCCACCCCCTCGCCACCCCTCCATGTACCGCCTCCCTTTTCCTCTCCCCGACGCTCGTTGATGCATGATTGGTTGACACGTGTCGGACGACACGTGTAATCCCCTCCTTGGATTGTTGATAGCCCTTCCTGAGGAAGTAGTAGTAGAGCTTGCATGCAACGTTGGACGACGTCCACACGCACTCGAACGGTAAGTGGGATAAAGAGGGAAGCTCCGCTTGTCGGTCGATTAGAGAAATCGACACGTGTCACCAAGCAAGCAGGAGCTTGCAAATATTGGAACCCCCAAGGCGTCACATATGTGACGAACCACTTTCCGCACCACGCGATTTTCTGCGCGATAGAGATTAGGGGTCCTAAGCTGGGAAGGTTGGGCCAATTACGAGAGATGGGATCGGTGGGAAATTGCATCGGTGTCCTCGCTTTTCGTCTTTTGTTTTCGTCGTCTCCTTTCGGATGGTTGGGTTCGGGGACCGGGCCAGTCCCGGGAAGATCGATTGATTGATAGGCTGTGTGGAAGGCGCGTCATTGTGCGCGCGATAAATAAATGTTAACGTTGCTTCTTTTTGTTTCGGTTTCGGACTTTTGGGCGCGGACATCGCGCGAGAACTTTCGTTTCTTTTTCAAATTTTCTTTTGAATATTCGCTTTCGAATTTCTTCTTGGATTTTGTTGAGCCTATGCGGCTCTCGGAACTTCGAATTCTCTTTTCGGAATTTGCGTTTTATCTCTTACTTTGCATT
This sequence comes from Chara braunii, assembly GCA_003427395.1. NCBI lineage: Eukaryota > Viridiplantae > Streptophyta > Charophyceae > Charales > Characeae > Chara > Chara braunii. The sequence goes on from BFEA01000966.1 coordinate 168,898, forward strand.
ACTTAGGAATATAGGAATTTTGTAATTAGGACTTTTTTTTTGTCGCGCAGCGCTGTTTGCTTGTGTGCTTATTCATGCGGCTGCAACAGAACTCTGATTAGTCGGCACCTTTAATTGAGTGTATAACTGTAATTTTGGGCGGGCGCCATTGTAAATGTATCTTTCTTCTTGCGCTTCTCCCTTCCCGCCCTTCTTTTCTTTTCTTTCTTTTTCAATGAATCTCGGTAACCGTAGCCGGCATGATTGGATCGATGCGTGGAGGTGGCTACGTCCCCCACGCAGCGAGCTGGCCATGCAGACCTAGGCAATCCCTCCCCCTTCTCTCCCCTCAAGTCCTTGTAWTTCCGTGTTCTTCCCGCATGCATGCACGCTATAAATTTTGGCTGCGCGATTAGTTAGCTCTCTTAACCAGTAGTTGGAAGCTCGGGGTTGCGCGATCAGAGAGGGTCGACACACGAGCAAAGTAAGAGGTGAGTAGAGCAGGAGTCGGGCGACCCNCACACGAGCAAAGTAAGAGGTGAGTAGAGCAGGAGTCGGGCGACCCGATGAGCTGGTGCCAAACGCGCGGGATTGACGTGGGCCACGACGGACTGTGGGCACGGGCAAATCTAACGAATGCAGGAGGACTAAGCGGGGTGACGGCTTGGAGGGTTGGTGCGTGACGACGGACTGTCCGCATCGGAGAAGAAGAGAGAGGAGGGAGCTGAGGGCGATGGACATGGATTTGCTGTTTCGTTTATCTTTTCCCCCTCCTTGCCTGTGTACATAAATTATGATTGTGGTTCAGGGCAATTTGCCCGTTGTTTTTGTTTCCGTTCTCATTTGTTTTTCGGAATATTGACTTAGATTTTTACTCACACGTGTCTTTTTGCGATTTTCATCTCAGATGTACTGTGTGTGTGTGTATGAACGAATGGATAGATATAATATTTGTTGCTGGTTCTCATCCCTGCCTCTATTTCTCGCCTTGATAAACTTGCATGAATGGTAGAAATTTTATGTAGACATCAACACTGTTTTCATTTTTATTCCTCTTTTGATTGAGCGGTTCTGGATGTCGCATCATGCATGGCTTGCGATTTTTCATATGACTGTATGTCAAGGGATGCCTGAATGAATGTTACACCTGTCTTCTTGCTTTTGCCTCGGTTCGCTAACACTCCGAAGTAGGTTAGGAATTTTTGTGATTAGTAATAGAGCCCCCGTTTCCATTTTCTGCAGCCATTGGGATTATTACCTTCGAATGTCTGGCCCAACGAACACCACGCGAGGACGGGTGTAAGTGCGACCAGAATTAGCTTTACAACCGTTCTGGGGCGTTAGTTCGTCAGTTGTAAAAGTGCTGGGTGGTTGGATACGATTGCGCAAGGCTGTGACGGGGCAACCATCCCGTGCGAACATGTGTAAGTGTAGCCTGATTCGCGCAGCTTACACATGCTCCCACACTGCAATCGCAATCGGCACGAGCCTTAGATATCTCGCAGCTCCGCAATGACATGATGACACACTCCGGGAGCTCGGAGTCGTTGTTGTACGACCCGAACTATATCCCCGCGTGGATAGAAGAAAACCTCCGACAGGGATACCCTTGTTTAAACGAAAATCGACTGTGTCCTAGGGAGTTCCATTGCGCCACCACTAGCGACCCCCGATGCTCTAATGTCCCCACTCAAGACCACACACACTATTTCACCCACCCCGGATTCGTCGTTATCTCCACCAGTTYTCCCCCTTTTCGTCTTCTTCTTCCGTACCATCGGCTCAACGTCGTCCCGTGGAGAGTCATAGCTCCCTACTGGCCTACCACACCCTATGAAAACTGTCGACGACGCGGCAGTCAGAGGACCCTGGGATTCCCGAGGCCTAACCCGAACGCGCGCCGACCAGACCCACCCCGAAGGAATATCCCCGCGAAATGCCGTCCTCGGAACCAATGGCTCGCTCGGACGTGAACGACCCTCGCGCATAACCAGGGACGATGTGACGAGCGAACCTCACGCCCTGTGCTGTTTTCCGTTCGGAGTGTTAGGCATCAACAAAAAAAATTTCCGGAATTAAATCATCATTCTAGAGTAAATTTACTTTCTAAATTCCAAATTTTCATTCTATCTTTAAAAATGTCATTCCGGTCTTAAAATTTTCCGTCTTACTTGAAAACTTTCCTTCCAAGAATGGGGTATCCCTTCTTATTTGAACTGCATGCTTAAGATGGAATGAAAGTCTGGATGATTTCATGAAATATTTTAATTGGATTGTCATTCTAAGTAAGGATTTCCTGTCAAAAATATATTTATTCAAACTAAATTAGATAATATTTGTTGTAGTAGAATAAAAGTCTTATTAAAACATTTCATAAACTCGTCCAGACTTTCATTCCATCTTAAACAAATAGATGTAGTTGGAAGGGAAAACTCATATTTAGATAGAAACTTATCAAATGGAATTGAAAATTTTAAAATTGGACGAACATTGGAATGATAATTTATAAATATGAAGGATTTTTTTTTAATGGAATAGTTTTTCAACTTTCATTTCTTATGGGAATTTTTCTGTTGATGCGGAAAAGAGGCCCAAAAAGATAGCAAGACGGGGTGTGCCAAGGATTTTTGAGAAATCGAGTGTGGCTCTTTCTTTATGCTCGTCTTCACTCCGCACACGGTAGTGGAAGCCCCTGGACTCATAGTGTTCAGAACGCTGACATTCTGTATATAGAGTGCGTGGCCAGTCGGGTTCTACTGCCTTCCACAAGATGACAATCAACTCGTTAAATGGCAACAATAACGAGTAAGGTGGGAAGTGCRTATCGATGATAACAAACCCGACTTCTACGAATCCAGAACAACGGTTGATCGGAGGGAAATAATATCATCCGCCGATCTGCGCGAAAGTTTCTCGTACGTCCCACTCGCATACACGTGTCCTTTCCTCGTTGTAGGGAAAAGGCCGCGTTGGGGCGGGTGGTACGAGAGGTTGATGCCTGATCGGAGGATACTGGTTAGTCCACATAGCAATCTATTGCAGAAAAATCGAGATGCCATCAAAAGATGGAAACACTCGGGCAACTCACAATCAATTTATTTTGACACGAAAGAAATAGTGAAAAGAAGAGATACTTCCTCAGCTTGAAGCATGCACAGATGGTATGCGCAGCATATTTAGAGCTTTAGATCTAAACACTCTTGCGTTCTCTGGCAAAATCCTGATGACAACGTCTAATCAACACAAAAAGGTCGCGTATCTCCATACATACATTCACTGTGGAAGGTGCGAAAAATAAGACATACACAGGAAAAGATGGATCGCATACTAAGTACACACGCATCCACTGTTCACAAGATAAAAAGACGGGATTCTGGCGTAGGAGGATTACCCAGGAAACTAATGGAAGAGTTCCGGAAGAAGTTCATTCTCGCAAGGGAAGCGCACCGATTCATTCCCGTTCAGGGGGGAAAGGAAGAAAGAGAGAGATAATCATCGAGACACATCATTATTCAAAAGTAGAGAAGAGAGGCGGAAGATAGGGGAGAAAAGTCGAAATAGGGGATGACCAGATCTGGAAGAGAGACATTCGGCATGACCGCCGTTCATTCACACCAAAGATCCGCAACAACAAAGGCGCATTCGCCATTAATTCCAATATGGCCCCTGGCCAAACACTCACTCAACTCCAATTATCGACCCTCATACGCGCACCGACCATCTCGGCCGTCGCATGCTAACTCCCACCACTGCGATCGTCATCCCGCAGTCGTAAACTCGACACTGTTCGCCTGGATCCTACAGTCCGTTGTGGCGATCAAGCGCGCAACCGGCCAGCCTATCGTCAGCCCGACAGGACTTTCCGACTCGCATCAACACACTCTGCCTGGCCACTGCTTCCCGGAAGCTGGCTTAGGAGTCGAGAACATAAGAGAGACTTGCGGGCGTGCTTGCGGGTTTCATAGTTGCGAGAAAGGAGATAGAAGGGGGAGAGAACGACAGGAAAGCAGCGGTGTAGGAGGAGAAGGAGGAGAAGACTTTGAGACGAGCGCGCCATGTTGATCCCTCGAAACTCAAGGTTCAACCAATCAGATTCGCCGTGAGATACGTAGGTCCCATCGATCCACGCAGCTGATTGGTGAGTGGGAGTTGTTGATGGATCGACCAGGCGTCATACAACCGATTCAGAGGGTGAAAAGAGAAAAAGGCGCGAGAGGTGGCGCAAGACGGGTCCAGGATTCGGACAATCAGGAAAGGGAATTGGGCGCACACAAAGCAAGACAGGGGAGGGAGAGAGAGAGGAAGWAAAACAGTTACGAGGAAAGAGGAGGAGGAGGGAGAAGGAAAGGGATCGCAGGAGGGAGCGATACGGGGGACAGAGGGGAGGAAGCTTTTGCATGCGCGGCGTCATCAACCAAAAAAGAAAAAGAAGGCACCAAAACAGTTACAGCTTGCCTCAATCTTAATTCAAAATTGAAATCACCATATCCGCGCGCGAAAGAGTGACGCAGGAAAAGGAAATCCTATGCCCATTCGTTTTAGGCGAAATTCCGAAAGTTTTCCCCGTCACGGCCAAGAACATTTTTTCACCCAAAAAGGACACGTCGAAGTTCCGCTTGTCCCGGAATTCCCAACTATCGAGCCCAATCCCCAGTGCGCTCGCTAAGGCGCACGTAAATTCCCATGAGCTCAGAAGTCGAAAAAGCTCTCAAAAAGGAAAATGCGGCACCCGAACGCAAGAAATCGAAACGGGGTTTTCCTGGGGTTGGTGTGATACAAACAAGGGAAGGGGTACAAAAAAAGGCACGGGACCGGAAGTGGTTCGTCACATATATGATGTGCAAGGGGTTCCAAAATTATGCGATCTCCTGATTGCATGGGATGGCAAACGAAAAAGGGGAGAAGAGAGTGATGCTTTTATACACATCTAGATGTGTCACACGAGCAAAGTAAGAGGTGAGTAGAGCAGGA